>CAUYPK010007781.1:0-25144 GCA_963574355.1 Loris lydekkerianus | reverse complement strand
AGCTGGATCCATCTCTTGGTTCTCGATTCTGTTCCAGACATCTATTTCTCTGCTTTTGTGCCAGTACCATGCTGTTTTGATCACTATCGATTTATAGTAGAGTCTCAGGTCTGGTAGCGTGATTCCTCCTGCTTTGTTTTTGCTTTTACATTTTCCATAGTTCTCCAATCTTCCATGTGGAGATAAGTTTTTGTGGCGCTTCCTCGATTAACCTGGTGCTGGCCTGGAAAGAGTTTTCCTACCTCCAGTTTGGTCTAATGTTATTTCACCCCTTAGAGTTTTCCCTGTGTCTAAATGGGATCATATCGATTTCAGAGAAAGCAGAGAGATTCTAGTTATATGTATATTACACACACGCATGTATACGTTCATTATCTGGTCTATGAAATTCAGGCTACGCTGACTTTCCCTGTGTTTGGTCCTGAAGCCATTCCTGCAGCTTCTCTCTCACCTGTATAGTTGGCTCTTCCTTTCCTTACCGCTTCCAGAACAGACTTAATTATATCTTTCATCTTGTCTAAAGCTCAGTTGGAACATTAGCTTGTATTTTAATCACTTCCTGTCTAGACAATTGTGGGTCCTTGGTTTTTTCAAAGATTTTTCTCAAATCTCAACTCCAAAACTTGGGGTGAATAAAAGCTAAGCAGTGTTGTTTTTCTGGTAAAGAGACTTTATAAGATTCAGTCGTATCTCTCCTGGCAATTCCTTTTTATTCTATTGAATGCAATGCATAACTGTTTTGGTCTGATCAGTTTTGTGTATTCTCACAATTTTCTTGGACAAATTATTTACATTTGAGCTTATTCTTCCCTATTCTGTCTCATTTCTGTGTCTTTTCTGTTTGAAAGAGTAAAATTCTAGAATAAAATTTGGAGCTATTGTCTTAATGAGATTTATCTGTTTGAAAGGAGTTTGGAGTATGAAGAATAAAGGTTATTTATAGAATTGCCACAAGTATCTGTGGAAAGGTACCCCCTCTACCTGGGCTTATCACAACCTGACATAGCAATTGATTCATACAATTTCTATTTAAAGTATTTTTTTTGATGGACTGTTTTTGATATTGCAGTTTTTTTAAATAATAAAAGATTTCAAACAGTAAAGGAATTCAGAAAATAATATAAATCATACTTACAAACCCCATTACGGACCCCATTTTAAAACTCTCAGCGTTAACATTTTTAAAGTTTAAACTGTAAAGTTACTAAAGTGATGTGTTTCTGATAAAAAAATAAAATAAAATAAAAATTGGACAGAAAATTATGAAGAGCAAAAGTCATTTGGGGGTGGGGCGTCATATCACTATGTTCCCCCAAAAGTCATTCTTTCAAATAATCACTCTTCTACCTCCCTAGACTTTGAGATATTTTCTTTCTTTGAAACATTTAAAATTTAAAATTTAAAAAGTAAAATTTGTCAGCTCGGCGCCTGTGGCTCAAGTGTCTAAGGCGCCAGCCACATACACCTAAGCAATTCGAATCCAGCCTAGGCCCCCCAAACAACAATGACCACTGCAACCAAAAAATAGCCGGGTGTTGTGGCGGGTGCCTGTAGTCCCAGCTACTTGGGAGGTAGAGGCAGGAGAATCGCTTGAGCCCAGGAGTTGCAGGTTGCTGTGAGCTGTGTGATGCCACCCAGGGTGATAGCTTGAGGCTCTGTCTCAAAAACAAACTAAACTAAACTAAAATTTGTCTGTTCAATTTTTTTTTTTTTTTTGAGACAGAGTCTCACTCTGTCACCCTGGGTAGAGTACCATGGCGTCATAGTTCACAGCAATCTCATACTCTTGGACTCAAGCAATCCTCTTGCCTCAGCCTCCTGAGTAGCTGGGACTACAAGCACCTGCCACTTCACGGGGCTAATATTTTTATTTTGAGTAGAGGCAGGGTCTTGCTTTTGCTCAGGCTGGACTTGAACTCCTGAGTTCAAGCAATACACCTACCTCAGCCTCCCAAAGTGCTAGTATTACAGGTGTGAGCCTCTGCACCTGGCTAAAAACTAAAATTTAAATTAAAAAATTAGAAATTAGCAAAAAAAAAAAAAGGAAAATGACCCAGAATCCTAATACTCAAGTTAACTATTGTTAAAGTAGGGGTGATACTACTTTTTCATTATGCTTTTGTCAGTTAATGCCACATTATTAATATCATCACCCAAGATTTTGATCATAGCAACTGAATGATACAATTTTGATCTTTGTGAAGTGTGAGAGAAAACCTTAGGTGAGGTGCAAGGAAGGTGACAAGTAGACCACTAAAGAGCACTCAACTTGTACAGTCAGACCAATCCCAGTTAGCCACTGTTCTTTCTCAGCTGATTTGTCCTTGGAGTTTTGGTCATTTTTTGGTGAGGATTAGTAATTGAGTATTCATGAGTTACTTCTGGTTGCTCTCTTGGACACTGTGAATTTCATTTGTTTGCTTTCCCTACCTGTACAATGCATGTTCTCAGAGCCAAGTACTCTGACTAATTGCTTATTTAAATTATACTATTTTGGCCTTCTAAGGGGTAATGAATCAATCCTTCTGGTAAGATCTAAAACTAAAAATTTTAGCACATATAAAATGTTGGGTTTTTTTTTTTTTTGTTATTCCTAGAGAGTGGCTTTATTTATTGTGCCATGAGATGTTGAATCCATATTATGGCCTCTTCCAGTATTCCACGGACAATATTTACATGTTGCAAATCAACCCAGATTCTTCAATCAACCCTGTAAGTATGAATAAATAAGGAGGTAGGGGATTTAGATGGAGAAATTTTTTTTTTTTTTTTTTTTTTTTTTTTTTAGAGACAGAGTTTTACCTTGTCACCCTTGGTAGACTGCCATGGCATCACACAGCTCACAACAACCTCCAACTCCTGGGTTTAGGCAATTCTCTTGCCTCAGCCTCCCAAGTAGTTGGGACTACAGGCACCTGCCACAATGCCCGACTATTTTGTTGTTGTTGTTATTGCAGTTTGGCCTGGGCCAGGGGGCCTGAACCTGCCACCCTCAGTATATGGGGCTGGCGCCCTACCCGCTGAGCCACAGGCACTGCCCTACTTGGAGAATTTTTTAAACAGATTTTCAGTTTCAATTCCAAATCTTGGTTTATTTATTGTAGACTTAAAGATAATGGTAAGTACAACATCTAAGGGTAGAGTGAGAACAGAATGAAGATGGCAGATTTCCTGCCTGCATTCTTAGTGTCAGGATCAGATCATTGGGTATATTGTTTTAAAGGATAGGGTGAGATTTAGCTGCTGACTCAGAGCAGTTCATTGCTATTTAAGGGAATGTCAGTATGATGGCTGTATTTAAGGGTGCCATTCTGAAAAGTGGGTTACAAAGTAACCCAGTCAAAACTGAAATACAGTAGAACCTCTATAAGTTGACCACTGAAGGGACTATAGCAAACTGGTCAGCATACGGACATGGTCAACACAAGGAACTAGGCCTACTGTGCTGACATGTACATGTCCGAACTGTGAAAATCAGGTTAACTTAAGGAGGTAGTCAACTATGGAGGTTCTGCTATATTCCCATAATTAGTTTTTTAAACTACAAATGATGACACCCCTTAGCATGCTTGTTTTAGAGATGAGGAAATATGCTCAGTATTTGCTTGCTTGGCCTGAGTGTGGGCAGCCTGGATGCCCCGGGTTGCCCACCCTCAGGCCAAGCAAGCAAAGGACTTCAAAGCAAAGGTAGGGCACTGGCCACATACAACCAGGCTGGCAGGCTCGAACCCCGCCCAGGCCAGCTAAACAAACCAGAGGCCATGTCCATTGTTAGTTCTGTGCACAAGGCCACTAAGGTGAAGTCGGGGACAAGCTGTATTGGACATTCAAATGTGAAAGAACATGTTACCAATATGGAAGGGAAGTTTTGATTAATTTTCTGAGATGATTATAATTCAAACCTGAAAGTAGAAACATGTGGTTTCTTAGTTAAAAACTAGAATGGTTCTTTTAGTTGGCTTATTTTCCTCTGTGTTCCTTGCCCCCTAACCCCCTGCCCTTATGATTTCTTCTCTTTCTTATGGGATGGGGATTAGGAGGGAGGAAGAGGGGAATTGCCCTTTTCTTTTGGGCATAAAGGGGAGGAAAAAGAGGACAGCTTTCTGGGTGTGCAACCTGCATACAGTGCAAGGCCCTTGCCACTGTAAAGGTCCCATGCTTGGTTTGATTCTTTGCTGTCACTGAGTTGAAATTATCAATCATTTTTTAATAAGAGGCTCCACATTTGGCAGCGCCTATAGCTCGGTGAGTAGGCCGTTGGCCACATACACCCAGGCTGGCGGGCATGAACCCAGCCCAGGCCAGCTAAACAACAATGACAACTGCAGCAAAAAAAGAGCCGGGTATTGTGGTGGGCACCTTTGTCCCAGCTACTTGGGAGGCTGAGGCAAGAGAATTGCCTAAACCCAGGAATTGGAGGTTGTTGTGAGCTGTGACACCACAGCACTCTACCAAGGGCAATGTAGTGAGACTATCTCAAAAAAAAACAAACAAAAAAACAAAAAAACAACGAGGCTCCACATTTTCATTTTGCAGTGGGCCTAACAAATTTACAACAGTTCTGAGGACAAGACCTAAGTGCATATAAACTGTTGTCCAGCAAAAGTGTACAGAAGACATGCCCTAAATTTTGCCTGTCTCAGCAGCCTTCTTTCATCTGGCAGTGAGAAGAGCCTGTAAGAAACAGAGTCAGTGTTTGGCTAACTCTGGGACAGACAGGTATCTCAGGAAGCTTAGAGAAAGCATAAGATCTCCACATTGGCTGGGCTCTTCCTGACAAATTCATGTTCTCTGGTGCCTCCTGCAGGACCACTTGTCTTATTTCCACTTTGTGGGTCGGATCATGGGGCTGGCTGTGTTCCATGGACACTACATCAATGGGGGCTTCACAGTGCCCTTCTATAAGCAGCTGCTAGGGAAGCCTATCCAGCTCTCAGATTTGGAATCGGTGGATCCAGAGCTGCATAAGAGCTTAGTGTGGATTCTGTAAGTACTCACTGTCTTGGTGCTCCCTGCTGTGTTTGTTGTATGCACACATATGCATGTATGTCTATTTGGGGAATGGGTAAGAAATAAACCATTATAAACAGAAACAAAAAAGCAGATTGAACAAAAATTACTTAATTGACTTATTTCTTTCATGACGGATGTTTGGCCAGTTTCTATAGTTGTCTCCTTGAATTATTGAGGTAAGATCATAAATGTTAACCAGCTGATCCCTAGGTCTTGGAACACTATAGAATGTTTCCAGTTAATCTACAGAGGGGCTAAGAAAGTTTCAGAATTAGTATTTAGTTACATTTATCCTAGAATTATCCTAAATCAAGCTCTTTTAAGAGAAGTAGGCATGATGACAAGATGTATCATTGGTGTCTAAGATCCTTGTGCAAGAGGTGGTCTCTCAGGGATGCAGGATCACGCCTCCGGCAAGGGGAGGGGAAGAGGAGGAGCAGAGCAGGGCCAGGGCCTCCATCTGTGCCCGAGTTTCACATGTTCCAATGCAGGGAGTCAGGGGGAGTCCACCCAGGACTCTTTTCCCCTTGTAGCCCTGGTTCTGACAGTCAGTAAACCCTGTGTGTGTGTTTCTTTCTTTCCACCAACTACCCCACGTGATGTTCTATTCTTGCTGTGTGGTGGCAAAGATCTAACTGGCATTGTCTTCTGTTCTACTTTGACAGAGAGAACGATATCACCCCAGTGCTGGACCACACTTTTTGCGTGGAACACAATGCTTTTGGGAGGATTCTTCAGCATGAACTGAAACCCAATGGTAGAAATGTGCCCGTCACAGAGGAGAACAAGAAAGAATATGTTCGGTAATGTCTGGGGCAGCCTCAATGGTTGCCTGTGGGGACAGCCAGGTGCCTGGGATCATACTGGGTGCAGCTGGAGTCATGTTTAGATTCCTGTAGCACCTTCACTGTGTGAAACCCTCCTGTCTGTAATGGCACTTGTGACCAGAGTCACATTAATGGAGTCAATTTTCAGAAACCATCAGCAACAGCAGTGGTGGGTCTGCTGGGGGCCCAGATGAGTCTAGGCTGGCCCAGGTGAGGGAAGGACGTTCAAGTGACCACTGGACTCAGAGTGCAGAGACAGAGAGTTCAGGAGACAGCAGCCCAGAGGGTTCTTTGTGCTCAGTCTTGAGGATGCTATGCCATGGCAGCTATTAAATAGCTCTTTTCTACCTTGTACTTGAGGCAAATCCATACTAGGGACTAGGTGCTCACCCTGGCTCTTCAGAAGCAAGAGGGTGCATCTGTGCTGGGACTGACGCACAGTTCCATGTCATCTTGTATAGTATTTTTAAATATACTTTTAAATTATGGCAGTAGCTGTAACAGGTCAGATTAAATCCCACCGCTTTTACAGAATCCTGGTGTTTTTAGTAAAGAATCAGAATGCATAAAGGCATGTTCTGATTAATTTTTAACCTGAAACTAAGGCTCGGTGCTGCCAGCTGGTTTGGGGTTGACTGTGTGGGGAGGGGCGAACCAGGTGTTCTGCTTAGTGGGACTGTCTCCATCATGTTCACACATTTGTTGGATTGTGATATCAGAACCTGCTAATGAAGAAAATCCACTTGGTACTGCTCCTAACCTGTGAGTTTTTCTTTCAGGTTGTACGTAAATTGGAGGTTTATGAGAGGAATTGAAGCCCAGTTTTTAGCTCTTCAGAAAGGGTTCAATGAGCTCATTCCTCAACATCTACTGAAGCCTTTTGACCAGAAGGAACTAGAGGTATGTTCTTGGCATGAGGAGTCAATTTCAGGGCATTGAAGGGTTCTGGAGTGGCCATCATTTGCTTGTTTTAAGTCCTTGCTGCAGAGGGAAGCTTGCACTTTCTCCTGGTAAGCCCAGGAGCCTGTCAGGGTTCCCAGGTCAAAGGTAGAGCCAGAGTGAGAAGGGATCCAAGGGCTTTTGTGCCAGTGTGTAAGAAGCACAGTGTCCACTGGTGGAAGTAAGCCTGAATCACTCAGGAAATTGTTCATGGTGTTTGTGTGGCCTCTCCTACTTCCAAGCTCTTTAGCAGGAGGGAGTCCCCAATTATAGTTCTCTGATTTGAGAAATCATCTGATATATATGTACATAACTGAGTTCTTCCACCAGGTCACCTTTTTGTTTTTTATTTGGTCATTCTTAGACTAAGAACAAAATTATTGTCCTCTCTAGGCAGATTTTGTGTACTTGAACATAATGATTCAGTCATCCCTCAGCCTTCTCTATTTGGTATTAAATAGCTCAAGCCTTTCAGATTGTTCTTATAGTCCTCTGGTACCAGTGAGATGCCAAGAGCTTGCAAGATAAGGCAGGTTCCCTTGGATGGAGCAGTAGTTCTGGGGTGAGCTTTTTAAACAAGCTGTGGAAACACTTCATCTACCCCAGCCCCACATAAGCCTTGAGGTACTTTCCTCCTTTCAGACTTGAAACACATGTTGTTGAGTGTCTTAGAGAAGCCACCATAACTGTTCCATCTTGCTAGTTGGTTCTGTGATCCTCCCTCCTCTCCAAAGCAGAGCAAAAACACAAACTTTGCTTATAAGATACTTTATATCAGTAGCTATGCTCAGTGGTCCTAGGGCAGCAAACCAGCCTGGCCTTCAGGCCTACTGTTAATTTATATCTGTTTTTTCTCTCAGCATCTGTCTAGTTTATTTGGACATGGATGCTTCTTTGCTTGGGAACCAAGTTTTTAACTCCTCTCATATAGTGAGAATCAAGGAGGCATGTAATAATATTGGTCTATACATTTTGGAAGTAACTTATCTTTAAACATCTTCTCAGTTGATAATAGGTGGCCTGGATAAAATAGACTTGAATGACTGGAAGTCAAACACACGACTGAAGCACTGTGTGGCTGACAGCAACATTGTCAGGTGGTTCTGGCAAGCAGTGGAGACGTTTGATGAAGAAAGGAGGGCCCGGCTCCTACAGTTTGTGACTGGATCTACAAGAGTCCCTCTCCAAGGCTTCAAGGCTTTGCAAGGTGACTGATGTGGAGGCAGGGCCATTGGATTACACATCTGCACTGAGGACGTTCTGTGTTAGGCCAGGGCAGGAAGACCTGGAAGACGATTGGGATATTTTTTTAAAACATCCACTAGAAAATGATATAAACAAAATGCTCAGCACCCTCAGAGGTGCCCACTGGGTAGGTGCTATCTGGTCTGTGAGCAGGTGTAGAGGCCCCGCTGAACAAAGCTGTGCAGTCACTCCGGGGCCTGTGGGTTCTCACCTCCTCACTTCTTCCAAAAAGCCAAGAGCATTGACCAGCAGAGGCCTTTGGGTATCTGGTGAGGCTGTGACTACCTGCCTCCATGACACTAACTTACCCAAGACCCAGGTAGGGAGTATTGGGTGGCCACCCCCAGTCTTAGTGGCCCCATGGCTTGAAGCTGTAGATGAAGTCCTGTTTAGCCATGAACCACACTGAAGGAAGATGTTGTACTCAATCTGTTTAGCTGTAGGTGGGGTGGAATCCACAGGAAAGGTCCTGACTTTGCATTAAGAACATGTTAGGCAGGCAGCCTGACATGTCATCTCTTACACTTAGGGTCTGGAAGGAGTGCTACTGATGGCTGGAAGGAGCACAGTGAAGACTATTAATATATTGAACTTTAGATGTGACTAGGCATACAGATATATTACAAATACGGAATATTGCCTCTTGCTTTCAAGGATCTCATTGAACTTCACTTGGCTTTGGTTATGAGGGTGCTTGTGCCTTTTCCATAGTGACCTCTGCCTATAGAATTTTTGCAGGGGGGGCTCTGCATGCATAAAAAGGATTCTAGATGAGGGTTCCCCAGTGCTTTGTATATAGCGCCTCCATCTGTGGAGCCAGTTTACTAATTCCAGCTACTCCCAGTGCCCTTTCTTATCTAATTCTCTTCCAACCCAGAAAGCCTATCTTAGCAGAGATTATTCTCCATGACACAGATGAAGAATTGAGACTCACTGAGGTGATAGGATTTATTTCCCCCCCCTCCCCCCAGGAAAAAGCAGTAAAGTGGCGAGCAGTAAGCTACCACCTTACCAGGCAGGAGTCTAGGTTTTGTAATTTTTGAGTCTTGCTTGTCTCATGACATCACCATCACCCTCTTGCTAAACATTCCTATTTAGAAAAAATCCCCGTGTCTATAAGGATCTTAGCAATATCCTCCGTAATTGGATGGACATTGGCTAAGTATCCCTGTAGCCTTTAGAAGGGTGATGAGGGGTCACATGTGACCAGGGGTCACCTGACAGGAAAGACAACTGGATGCTGCAGGGCCTGGTGGGAAGCTGGTTCCTTAATTCCAAGAAATCTAAGCTCAGGGATACAAAGCAGGCACCAAGCATCCAGGGCCCAGCAGAATGTCTCCCCAGAAGTACCTGTGGCATGCCTGGCACAACTTGCCCTGGCTTCTCAGGAGATGGGGTTCAAGGTGTGGTCTGAGAGGGAGGAGCCCCTTCTCCCTATTGCCCACTGAGGTATCCAGGGCCAAGTGGGCCAGACTCAATTCCAAGTAGCCAGAGACCCTCTTTAATCCCTAAAGATAGTAATCTCTGCATCATCTCTCCTGGCTTTGAGTCCTACTGCTGACCTATGCCCACATCAAAGAGAACATCTGTAAAAGTGCAGGAATGAATATCAGCAAGACAGAGGCCAGTGGCCTCTGTAACCCACCTTGCCCTGGGTCCTACAACCCTCTGCAAGCAGGCAGGTGGTGCCAACTTGGCCCTGTCTTTGCAGCAGTGGTGGGGGCTGCTAGCCAGCTTGGTGCCCACTTGGGGCTGAGTTTGGAAAGACCCAAGCAAGGAAGGGTGCAGTGGAGCCTGCTCTACAGAATTGGTTGGCAAGTCCTCTAGTTCAAAGGGTAGGTACAAATAGGTTTGACTCTTAGTTCCCCCACTGGAGCAGGCTCATTGTCAGAGTGTACATAGGAGACTTCTCATCAGTCTTTGCTTTCCCCCCATGATGTTCTAAAACATCTGAATTTTGTCACTTGATGGCCATTGCAGGCATATCCTAACCTGGACATGTGAACACCATTGTCCTCTGGTGGCATTAAGGGCTGAGAAGGTGGTCCAAAGGGACCTTGACTCATGGGAGCCATGTGGCCCGAAAGCACTGTGGCTTTGCCTCTGAAGTGCATTAACTAGAATGTTGTCTTGTAAGGTTCTACAGGCGCGGCAGGGCCCCGGCTCTTCACCATCCACCTGATAGATGCAAATACAGACAACCTTCCGAAGGCCCACACCTGGTAAGGACCGCTGCTATGGAATCGCTATGTCCTGGGAGCCTGTTTCTAGAGGATGCGGTTGTTCATGAGACAGAGTCTCACTTTGATGTCCTCAGTAGAGTGCCATGGTGTCACAGCTCATAGCAACCTCAAACTCTTGGGCTTAAGCAGTTCTCTTACCCCAGCCTGCCAAATAGCTGGGACTACAGGCGTCCACCACAACCCCCCAGCTATTTTTACAGATGGGATCTTGCTGTGGTTCAGGCTGGTCTTGAACTCTGAGCTCAGGCAATCCACCTGCCTCAGCCTTCCAGAGTGCTAGGATTATAGCACTAGGATTATATAGGATTATATATAGGATATAATCCTATAGTGCTAGGATTATATAGGATTATATGAGCCACTGCACCTGGCCCTTACTTTCTTATTTGTAGTTTCATTAATGCAAACTCTTAGATAATGACTGGCAATAGCACTTACGTTAATGGATGAATACTTTGCACTGTGCCACAGAAGAGAGTTATCGGAAGTCATTTTTTTTAATGAAATGAATTGCTGTGAGCTATGTAATTATTTAGTGTTGTTTCAGCAACAACCTGTGGCTTCCATTCCAGCAGGCTCTAGTGTTCATCTTTGCTGGGGCTCAGTGCATTACTAAATGGTGCTTGTGCATCTGTCAGTAGGGAAGATTGTACAGTTTTAGTTTGGATTTATTGGTCTTTATCTGACATTTCTGGGTCCCCATTTTCCTTCTGGGAACTTTGCCTACAGCGGATGTACCTTGTCCACTGAAAAATGTTTTTCCCCTACATTTTAATTTAAAAATTAATATCCACAATGGATTATTTTCTTTATGGTTTAAAAATTCAATCACCTACATACATATGTTTCGGAACCATTTGTTGAGAAGAGCAGCCATGTCTCTTTCAAGAGAGCTGGTTCCAAATATTGCTAATATGCAACATGATATGATAGAAGGTTCCTGACTTGGAGCCAAAGAGTGTGGGTTCAGATGCTGGCTCTGACACTTCTAATGATATGATTTGGATATGTTAATATTCTAACTTGGTTTGCCACATCTGAGAAACAGGTGTTCTGGGCTGCAGTGGGTTACCAAAGCTCTGCCCTGAGCGTGGCTGTGGTGTCTGTTATAGGCACCTGCCATATTGACATATGGCGGCTGTGCTCCTTAACATACAGCTTTTGTCCCTTAGTAGTTTAGTGTTTGGAGTAAGATGGATATGAGAAATATCCTCTGATGCTAAAGCTCCAGAAAAAGAGTGTCTGCCATCAAACCCAATTCTTCCTTGACAAAAACCATTGTAATTGCTTAACCCCTAGAAATTCAATAGGCCACTAAATGTCTCTGGGTCACAATTTTATTTCTCAATTTGTTATAAGATAATAAATTCTTAAAGGATGTCATTTTCTTTGCACAAATACTGGAAATGAATTTCCCCATGGAAATACTGAGTCAGAAGTTTAATATGCATTTCATCTTTCAGAGACTTGACATTTTATTAGTTTTAAGACCCAGCTTATTTTTGCAGGGAATTTTCCAGACTGCCTCATTTTGGTCTTAAGAGGAATCAAGTCCCAAAAGAATAGACAGATAATACAATAAGTTGTTAGTGTTGACTAGACTAATGGCCAGTCTTGGATTATAGGGGCTGTCAACGGGGTATTCCTAGTATAGAGAAATAATTTCTCCCAAAGGTAGACAGACAAACAAATTGAGAGCTTTGTCCTAATATAAGAAGTTATAGTCATTTGGTTCCAATTTGGTTTTAAAAGTCTTAAGATTTATTTTGCTGTATGTTGATTAAAACCTGTTTGTATTAGAAGAGCAGTGGTAAAGTGGAGGACTCACACTGCCCTCCCCGTCCTGCAAACTAGACAATGAGACTCTTCAAAGCTTCCCTTTCTTTGTCACCTCATCCACTGCACCAACCCCCAACACTAGATGCCTGTCGTTGACCTCGAAGTTGGGTCTAGGGCTAGACTGCCCCCAGCAGTGACTTTTCCTCCTTTGTCCTTTTCCAGCTTTAACCGGATTGACATCCCACCTTATGAATCCTATGAGAAACTCTACGAGAAGCTGCTGACAGCAGTGGAGGAGACCTGTGGGTTTGCTGTAGAGTGAAGAGCAACCAAAGGCAACAGAGTCTAGCTCATGACCACCAGACCAAAAGCACATAGCTTCTGTGTGCCTCCCACAAAGCTGGCTGAGGCCCTGGAATTCTGGATTATCTGAGGGAAAAGGGTTGTCTGCCTCCTTTTATTAGAGGAGGGGGACAGGAGACTTTCATTGGTGGCTCCTACCCATATATCTCTCCTTTTGTTATAATACTCCCAACCCCTTCCATCACCCATCCAATAAAATGTAGCCAGGGTTAGCCTTTGGCCTCAGTCACACAGATAGTCTGTGGTTGCAACCCATGTGGTGATAAGGCTCACAGTCCTGTGTACTGTACAGGAGCATCAACCAACCCACAGTTAGGGGACTGAGCCAGGCTTACTGAGGGTTTGGAACTGGTAGCGATACCAGTTTTTCCATCTCAAAACAATCCTGAGGCTGTCTTCACATTCAGAAGCTACTGGAAATCTTACCAGAGCTCAGTTTCCAAATTTTACATCCTTGAAGCCTATTCTGGGTAGCAGATTGGTTTCTAACTGAAAAATAACTGTATATTATACATTTATTGAAATTCTACCACAGCAGGAAACTTGAGTCAAAATGTTTTTCCCCTTTGAAAGGTGAAGGAATTAGACCAGCTTTTACTGGAGGCCCAGGGATTTTGTTTGTTTGGTTTTGGTTTTGGTTTTTTCAGGGTATCCTGGTTGGAAATTTTGTTTTGCACAAAGAAAAATGATCTTTTCTTTTTAAGGATCCCTTTTGCTGCATTATCTATCCAGTTTGACTTTTTTTTTTTTTTTTTTCCGGTGAAAACACCAAGTAACAAAGTTTACAAAAAGAACAGACTCAAACCAGCCCCAGAGCCAGTCAGTCCCAAAGCTGTGACTCTTGTGCCACCATTGTATGTAGAGAAATATTGACTGTGTCACTGAAAAGTATTAACAAACTATGCTACAGTAATTGCTGAGAGCTAAACTAACAAAACAAAATTCTGTGATCATAGCTGCTGGGTTGGTGTGAACTCAAAGCAAGGGGGGAAGAGTAATCTCAGAGTCATAAATTTACCCAAAGCGTTCTTGTTTTACAAGAAGTAAGGCATGGATTCAAACCTATGACCTCAGAGAGGACAACTCCACACTGACTCGTTTGGCTCTTTCCCCAAGAGCGGATGGTGACACTAACAACTAGATTCACTTGCCCAAATGTCTATATATGATGAGGAAGGCCAAAGCAAGCTTAGACTCGAAGTTTCTAACACCATTTCCAGTTCACACAAAAGTTCAAACAGTATTTTATTTTAAACAAAGTGGCTTGATTTTGGGAAAAAGCAGCAACAGCAGCAACAAATTTTCCTGTTTGGTTAGTTTGTTGTTGTTTTTGTTTTGGGGTGGGGGTGAGTACAGGATAATCCACTAGCAAGATATTTCACTGCTTTTGAAGTCTCTAAGCAATGGGATCCAGCTCTGAGTCTGAGGTGGCCTAAGAAGAACCTTTTGAACAACTGTTTTTATCTGTTCTTTTTTGTTACTGTTACCTGTAGACCTCCGTGGTGGCTGTGAAGGATACTTACCCTGCTGTGGCTCCTTTGCCTGCCCCAGAAGCAGTTTGTGGTCTGATGTGGGGAATGCTTAGATATCACAGGTCATAGACTCTCCCCCTAACAAGAGGCTTACCCATTTGATGTGTCGGGAACTGTGAGAGCGCCACATTTCTGGGACGCTGAGGTTCTAGGATAGACTGGCAGCAAGAGGAAAATTTAATCCATTCAAAAAGTCCAGGCCGAACTGGGCTTATTCTCTTGCACAAATTCTTCCTTGTCCCAGTGGGCTTATCCTTTGTCTCATTCATAATGATGCTTTCTGAGGTTGTTCTAGAAACTGGTTCTCCGGTGAATCTATCCAGTCTTCCCTTAATCTTCCTCTTGAAGGTGAGGAAGTAAAAATGATAGACCTCCCCCAGAGTGTCTGCTCTCTAACTTGAGCCTAAACCATGGGAGGCATAAGAGACAGCCAACAGAGAACTGACGCTGTCTCCAGAATGAGGTCAGAAGCACTGCCTGATTTTCCTGGTGGTGTTACCCAAAATCTTCAGTAATTAGGAAGGAAACCAGGGTCTTGTGGTTTAAAAGATTTTGAAGCAGGAATGTTGCATTTGACGCCTTTAAAACTACCTTCTTGCTGTTGGGAGGAGCTGGGGGCGGGCCTTAGATAAAGCCACATCCGCCAGCCCCATGCCTGTAGGTGCTGCCTCTTGTGGGTTAGTGTCACTTCATCCAAAATCCAGAGGGTTGTGTCCTAGGGCCTCTTTGGCAGACACATGAGTTCCCATCCCATCCCATACAGGCCTCATCTCTGCTTTTCTACTTGCACTGGCATGTGGGTTTGCTGCCTGTTTTGGGGGGCACCGCCATAGCTGTGTGAGTGTCGCAGACATTTTAGAGCTCCAGTTCCCTCTTCCCAAACAGGCCTCTCTGTCAGTGGCATTGTATTTCTGGAACCTTAAATACCTATAATGGTTTGGTCTTTTTAAACCACCCCAAAGAACACAAGGTGGCAAGCAAATGGTAAAAGCTCCCGATTGCTCCACTTTGGTCCGCGTGAAGCCCATTCACGTGTGATGTTGTTCATTGCCTCTCTTGGTGGTCCCAAACGACCCACCCACTTTCCCTTGCCCCCCTGCCCAGTTGCTTCAGGGGCATGACTTTGCAGGCTTGTCCTCACCAGCGGTCATCAGCCGACACTCAGGGATGTAGCAAACCACCCCTCTGCCAGTGCTTCTGTAAGAAAGGCCAGGGCTGCCTGGGGTGCTTGGGGTAACAGGGAACAGCTCTCTTGAGTTCTGAAGGAGGATCTGCCACCAGATCAAGCTTTGACCCTCAGCTTTGTTCAGCTGTATGGTTCAAATTCAGGCGAGGCGGTCATCAAATCTGACATGTCAGGAATGGCCTGCAGAGAAAATGCTGCCCCATCCCACCTGCAGCCAGGTGTGTGCCGCACGGCAGCCTTCCCGAAACATAGTATGAATTTTTAAAATTTGTTTATTTTTGTTTCTCAACCACTTTATAATGTATTTTTTAATTTATTTTGTAATGTCTTGTTTTTAAGTATTGCTGCTATCCTTGTTATTCTTCCCACTGTTTTTATTGCTGATTTATTTTGTGGAAGTTGTACACTAATGTCCTGTTTTATGTCAAAATCAAAAGTATTTAAAGAAATACTAGTTCTATTTAATGTGGTTATGGAACCAGCTGGGAACACAAAACAAACAGCGATTGTACAGCAGGCTGGACCCAGGAGGTCAGGTTCATTTTGTTACATATGCAATAAACTCACAACTTTACATTTTTGGTGTCTGTTATTTTGGTGCAGAAATGAAATTCCAGTTTCTTTATAATCCTAGAAGAAAGGAAGTCAATGGTCAAAAATACTGGCAAGGGCGGTTTAAGGAAAAAGACAAAGTTAAGGATAGAATGGTTAACAGAATATCAAGAATATGATACAGTTGGTTGAAAATATCAAAACTGGTGGGATTAGAAAGTTTAAAATTTGTTGACTTCTTTACACATTGGTCATATTTGTTGATTTGAGGGTTTTTTTTTTTTTTTAATACTTTTTTACTATAGTAAAAATACAAACAGCCCTCCATATCCATGGGTTCTGTATCCATGAATTCAATCAAGGACCGAAAGTATGAAAAAGAAATGGATGGTTTTGTCTGTACTGAACATGTATTGACTTTTCTTGTCATTATTCCCTACACAACACAGTTTTATAGCTTTTTATGTAGCTTTTACATTGTATTAGGTTTTATAAGTAACTAGAGGTGATTTAAAGTATACAGAGGATATGTATAGTATGCAAATACGACATCATTCTGTATCAGGGACTTGGGCATCTGTGGATTTTGGTATCCACAGAAGGTCCTAGAACTAATTCCCCACAACACTGAGACACGACTGTGTACATAGTATCATGACTTTAGCCACTCATAAGTATACAGTTGGTTGGATTCAATATAATATATTCACAATGTGGTGTGACCATTCCCACTATCTATACCAAAAACTTTTTCATCATCCCGACATGAACGCTGTCCCCATTAACCAATAGCTTCCCATTCCCACTCTCACGTGGTTTTGGTAACCTCTATTCTACTTTCTGCCTCTATGAATTTGCCTCTTCTGTGGAATCACACAGTAGTTGTCCTATGTCTGGCTTATTTCACTTAGTGTAATGTTTTCAAGGTCCATGCATGTTGGATATGTTATCAAAATTTCATTCTTGAAAAGCATCCCATTGTAGAATGACCACATTTTATTTGTCCCTTCATCTCTTGATGGAGCCTTGGTATCCACTTGACCTGGCCATGATACCCAGTTTTCCATCAAAAATCAGCCTAGATGTTACTGTGAAGGTATGTTTTAGTTGTGATTAAATAAATGGACTTTGAGTAAAGCAGTTTACCTTCCTCTCATCAGTTGATGGCCTTAAGGGAAGACTGAGGTCCCCCCAGGAAGAAGGAATTCTGCCTCTTGGCTGCCTTCAGACTCAGGATGGCAGCCTCAAATCTTCCCTGGGTCTTTAGCCATCCCTGCAGAGTTTAGACTTGGCAGCCCCCAAACTTGTGTCAGCCACTTCCTTATGATAATTTTTTTTTTTTTTTTCTCTCTCTGTCTAGGCATACACACATACATCCTATTGGTCCTTTCTTTGGAGAACACTGACTTGTGTACTTTGGTTAATTCTACCTTTTTTGGCTGTTGTGAATAATGCTGCTCTTAATACAGGTATACAAGTATCTGTTCAAGTCCCTGCTGTTGATCCTTTTGACTGTGGACCTGGAAGTGAAATTGCAGGGTCACATTGTGGTTTGATGTTTTAACTTTTTGAGGAACCACCAAATTGTATTCCACACTGGCTGCATAAATTTTACATTCTTATGAGCGGTGCAGGAGTGTTCTAATTTCTCTGCATCCTCACCAACACTTATTTTCTGTTTTGTTTTTATTTTTGTTTTTTTTAAAGGCAATTTATTATTATTATTATGTTGTTGTTGTTGTTTTGCAGTTTTTGGCTGGGGCTAGGTGAACCCGCCACCTCCAGCATATAGGGCCAGCGCCCTACCCCTTTAAGCCACAGGTGCTGCCCTTTGTTTTGTTTTTTAATAGTAACCATCCTAAGTAGATGTGAAATGGTATCTCACCTTGGTTTTTATTTGCCTTTCCTAACAATCTTGAGTATCTTTTCATGTACTTATTGGCCATTTGTATGTCTTCTTTGGAGAAATGTCTATTCATATTCTTTGCCCTTTTTTTTTCTTTGTCCATTTTTAACTTAGATTTTATTGTTGAGTTGTAGGTCTTTATATATTCTGGATGTTAATCCCTTATTAGATATTATTTGCAAATATTTTCCCATTTCATAGGCTGCATTTTTACTCTTTCCACGGTGTCCTTTGATACACAAAGGTTCTTAATTTTGGTGAATCAATTTTTTTGTATTTTTCTCTTGCTTGCCTGTGATTCTGGTGTCATATCCAAGAAATCATTTCCAAGTCCAATGTCATGAAGATTTTCCTCAATATTTTCTTCTAAGAGTTTTATAGTTAGCTTTACATTTAAGTCTTTGATCCATTTTGAGTTAATTTTTATATATGGTATGAGGTAAGGGTTCAACTTGCATATAGATATCTAGTTTTCCCTGTGCCATATGTTTAAAAGTCTCCTTTCTCCAGCCAGGCACTGTGGTTCACACCTGTAATCCTAGCACTCTGGGAGGCTGAAGCAGTTGGATTGCCTGAGCTCACAGGTTCGAGACCAGCCTGAGCAAGAGCAAGACCCCATCTCTAAAAACAGCTGGGCATTGTGGTGGGAGCCAATAATCCCAGTTACTCAGGAGCCTGACACAAGAGATGGCTTGAGCCCAAGAGTTGGAGGTTGCTGTAAGCTGTAACACCAGGGCACTCTACTGAGGGTGACAAGTGAGACTCTATCTCAAAAAAAAATAAAGACTCCTTTCTCCATTGAGTAAGCATAGTACCCTTGCTGCAAGTAAATTGGCCATGCATGAGGATTTATTTCTGGTTTCTCTATTCTTTTACATTGGTCTATATGTTTGCCCTTATGCCAGTACCATACTGGTAAGTATGTAAACTTCGTAGTGAACTTCAAAGTCTGGAAGTGTAAGTCTTCCAAATTTCTTCTTTTTTTTTCAACATTGTTTTGGCTATTCATATGCAATTCCATATGAATTTGAAGCTTAGCTTTTCTATTTCTGTGAGTAAATTAAAAAGGCTGTTGGAATTTTGATAGGGATGGTATTAACTCTGTAGATCATTTTGGGTAGTACTGACATCTTAACCAAGTTAAGTGTTCCAATCCATGAATGTCTTTTCATGTACTCAGGTTTTAATTTCTTTCCACGGTATTTTGTTATTTTCAGCATACAAGTGGTGAATCTTTCATTTCCTTGCTTATGTTTATTCCTAAGTATTTATTCTAGATGCTATTAGGAATATAATTGTTTTCTTAAGTTCTTTCATTGATTATTCATTGCTGGTATATAGAAACACAACTACAGGCTCAGCGTTCATAGCACAACAGTTACAGGGCCGGCCACATGCACCAAGGCTGGTGGGTTCAAACCCAGCCCGGGCCTGCTAAACAACAGTGACAACTGCAACCAAAAAATAGCTGGGCATCATGGCGGGCACCTGTAGTCCCAACTACTTGGGAGGCTGAAGCAAGAGAATTGCTTAAGCCCAAGAGTTTGAGGTTGCTGTGAACTGTGACGGGGCAATACTCTACTGAGGGCCCCATAGTGAAACTCTGTCTCAAAAAAAAAAAAAAAAAAGAAAAGAAAGAAACACAACTGCATTTGTATGTTGGTCATGTTGCTATTTTTAGAGATGAGGTCTCGCTCTGGCTCAGATTGGCCTTGACTCATGAGTTCAGGCAATCCACCTGCCTCAGCCTCCCAGAGTGCTAGGATTGCAAGCTCACTACGCCCAGCCCTTATATCTGTTTTTTACCCCCTTCACTTCTATTAATGTGATGTTTTACATTGATAGATTTTCATTGATTGATTTTCTTAGATTGAGCTACTCTCCTTTCCTGGGATGAATCCCACTTGGGAACAGTGCATAATCCTTTTAACGTGCTGTTGGAGTCTATTTGCTAATATTTTATGGAGAATTTTTCACATCTATCTTCAAAACGGATATTGGGTTATAGTTTTTTGTCTGGCCTTGGTATCAGGGTAATGCTAACCTTATAAAATCAGTTAGGAAGCAGTTCCTCCTCTTAAACTAGCTGGAAGAGTTTGGGAAGGATTGATATTCTATAAATTGATAAAATTCACCAGAGAAGCCATCTTGTCCTGTGCTTTTCCTTATCATTATTATTGTTATTTTTTGGTTTGGTTGGTTTTTTTGAAGGTGATATTTATAAGTCTTTTTTTCTTAGTTGCGAGATTTTTTATTTCCAATTCTATCTTCTTAATTAGTTGTAGGTCCATTTAGATTTTCGTTTTCTTCATGATTCAGTCTTGGTAGGTTGTATGTTTCTAGGAATCCATTCATTTCATCTAGGTTATCCAGTTTGTCAGCCTACAGTTCATAGTACTCTCTTATCTTTTTTATTTCATTGGTGATAATGTTCCCTCTTTCATTTCTGATTTTTCTTCTCTCTTTTTTAAATTCATGTAGCCTAAGTTTTGTCAATTTTATTGATCATTTTGAAGAACCAACACCACTTTGGCTTCATTGATTTTTTTCTCTTGTTTTTCTTTTCTTTTCCTTTTCCTTTTTTTTTTTTTTTGAGCCAGCATCTCACATCTCACTCTGTTGCCCAATCTGGAGTGCCATGACATCAGCCTAGCCTAGTTCACAGCAACCTCAAATTCCAGGGTTGAAGTGATTCTCCTGCCTTAGCCTCCCACGTGGCTGGGACTATAGGCACCCACCACAATGCTCAGCTAATTTTTCTATTTCTTTTTTTTTTTTCTTTGAGACAGAGTCTTACTTTGTTACCCTTGGTAGAGTGCTGTGGCATCATAGCTCACAGCAACCTCAAACTCTTGGGCCCAAGAGATCCTTTTGCCTTAGCCTCTCAAGCACATGGCTGTTTTAAAGATGGGATCTCATCCATGCTCAAGGCAAGCTCTTGCTCTCGAACTCCTGAGCTCAGGCAATTCACCCTCCTTGGCCTCCCAGAGTGCTAGGATTACAGCCATGAGCTACCACATCCAGCCTTTTCTCTTGTTTTTCTGTTTATTTTCTCTGCTATAATATTTATTTTCTTACTCATGCCTACTGTGTTCAATTTCAGCAACCGTCTGACTTTAAGTTCTCTGATTCTTTCCTCTGCTGTTGAATCACTATTTTTCTTTTTTCTTTTTTTGAGACAAAGTCTCAAGCTGTCACCCTGGGTAGAGTGCCATGGCATCACAGCTCACAGCAACCTCAAACTCTTGGGCTTAAGAGATTCTCTTGTCTCAGCTTCCCAAATAGCTGGGACTACAGGCACATGCCACAATGCCCTGCTATTTTTTTGTTGCAGTTGTCATTGTTGTTTAGCTGGCCCAGGCCAGGTTCAAACCCACCTGCCTCGGTGTATGTGGCCAGTGCCCTAACCACTGAACTATGGGCGCTGAGCCTATTTGGAATTTTTCAATTCACTTATAGTATTATTTTTCAGCTCCAGAATTTGGTTCTTTTCAATAATTGGTCTTCTTGTCAATGCACTCATTTTGTTCTTACATCATTATCTCAATTTCCTTTAGTTATTTGTCTGTGTTCTCCTCTAAAATATGTCCAGAAGAGCATATTTAAGATAATTACTTAAGTCTTTTCTAGTAAGTCTAATGCCTTTGTGTCTTCAGAGATGGTTTATTTTTTCACTTTTTATCTTTTGAGACAGGGTCTTGCTTTGTCACCCAGCCTAGAGTGCAGTGGTGTCATCATAGTTTACTGCAACCTCAAACTCCTGTCCTGTCTCAGCCTTCCCAGGTAGCTGGGACTGCAGGGCTGTGCCATCACTCACAGCTAAATTTTTTAGTTTTTGTAGACATAGGGCCTTATTATGTTGCTCAGGCTGCTCTTGAACTCTTGTCATCAAGTAATCTTCTGCTTCAGGCTCCCAAAGTGCTGGGATTACGGGTGTAAGCCACTGACTGCATCCAGCCCAGGGATAGTTTCCACAGAGAACTTTTGTTCCTTTGAATGAACCATGTTTTCCTGTTTCTTGTATTTTTTGTGATCTTTTACTGAAAACTGGGTGTTAGGGAAAAAATCATCTTCCAGTCTTTGAAGAATAGCATGGGAAACCTTCATACTTTGTTCTACTATTTGGTATCAGCCCAAGGTGATGGCTTAAGGTGTCTCAGGTCTTTTTTTAAACGTATGTCCTGCTTTGGGCCTGTGTATGTGTTTCTTCTCTTCTCGAGTATACTAATACACACAGGTGCTTTGAAAGACTTAATTTCTCAAAGGGTGTTGCCCCAGCTTCTCAAGGCCTTTGACGTTATAGTCTTCTGCCTATCATCTCTTGCCCCAGGTATCTAGCCGTCTGCAGGTCCCCTGTAGCGCTTACAGGTTGTGGTGCCTGCCTCTGCCATCCCTGGTTTTTGCCAGCCCAGGATCTGAACTATGCCACATTTTCTGTTTAACCTCTGAGTCAGGCAACAAAGAAACTAATTTCTTGGACAGCCTGCAGACAAATCAGGACATTGCAAGTAAGTTCTGCCTTACTAAACTGGGATTTGACCTGCTTCTTCCTAACCACGAAGCGTTGTGCCAGGGAAGAAGGAATGGGGCAAGAGGAAATAAAAATGCCACAAAACTTCCTACTATTTAGAATGTCGCTTTTGCTTGATTGCGTGTTGCTAAAAATCTTTAACTGGTTTCTGGGGCTCCTAGAGAGTATTTTGGTCAGTCTGTAGTTGCTTGTTTTTATTTTCCAGTATTTCCATAGGAAAATAGGCATAGAGCTTCTTAGACTGCCATTTTCAATCTGTCTTTAGATTGGAGAGTCCTATCTATTTATATTTAAAGTACTTACTCATAAGAAGAGACTCTGCCATTTAAAATTTTGTTTTATAACTATTTTGTCATTCATTTCCTCCATTACTGCCTTCCCTTGTGTTGACTTCATTTTTTATAATCATGTAGTGATTACACTTTTATACCCTAATATTGTAACAATCTAATTTGAATTTATACAACTTCAATAACATACTCTGGTGTTGGACAGCTGTCTCCCCTGTTATTGATGTCACTGATTACATCTTAATATAGTGCATCCAATAGCGTATTAGTTGTTAATGGATTTATCTTAACTTACGTAGGAAATAAAAAGTAGAGTTATAACCAAAAATTCCAATAATACTAGCTTTTATTTTTACTTTGCAGCTTTTATGGTTTTATTTAAACAAAATGTGCAGGGCTGGGCATGGTGGCTTATGTCTATAATCCTAGCACTCTGGGAGGCCAAGGTGGGTGGATTGCCTGAGCTTAGGTGTTTGAGACCAGCCTGAGCCAGAGCAAGACCCCATCTCTAAAAAATAGCTGGGCCTTATACAAGGTCTGACATTTATGTTTCCAAACTTGCCACTGTCACTGTACAAACAACTCAGTAAGGTTTCATAACCATGGCATATCAGGGTCTCACAGCTGTGTTTGTGTTGATGTATAATCGTGTCTTGCTAAGTGGCATTCATTATTGTTGTGTGTTTTTATATTCTGTACAATGACAGCTCTGATGGTCATTCTAGAACAAAGAGTTCAAAATTGCTTTGAAAGGTGGACTGGGCATTGGTGGTGTTGCATAGCTCCCCAAAGAGAGTAATTCAAAGGTGACCATAGTGATATTCAGCAATAAGGTATGTACCACTTTTTCTATGATGATTTCATGAACTTAATAGTCAGACTTTATATACACATTTATTTCAGTTTATTTGGATCCTTTGCTTAGGGCTTCACAAGGCTGCAGTCAAGGTGTCAGCCAGTCTGTAATCACATCTCAAGGCTCAACAATCAAGTAAGAATCTTCTTGCAGGATCCTCCAGGTTGTTGGCAGAACTTATCTTCCTGTGGCTTTGTGATGAAGTGTCCTGGCTTCTTACTGTCTTCCATGTTTTACTTCACGTTCATATATAGAAATGTGTATGTACCCATTTTTATGTGTACATATTTTGTTTCTCATGTCTATGTCCACAAGAGGCAGGATAATATTTTTGAGAGCAGAGCATGGACTTGGGATCAAGTCCTGGCTTTGTAACTTGACCTTTGACATGATCCTGATTCCAAAGCCAAAAGAAAACTACAAACTAATATCCCTTTATGAATAAACAACTTTTCAATTAAAATAGCAGCAAACCAAATTCAACAGTATATTAACAGGATTATATGCCATGACAAATTGGGATTTATTCCTGGGATGCACAAGGATGGCTCAAACAATGAAAATCTATCAATGTAAGACACTACCACACTACATTAACAGAAAGAAGGGGAAAAAACACAAGAACATTGTAACTGATGCAGAAAAAGCATGTAACAGAATTTATCACCCTTTCAGATAAAAACACTTGGCAAAGTAGGAAGGAATAGAAGAAAACTACCTCAATCTAATAAAGGCTATTAGGTAAAATCCACAGATAACATCCTACTCAAAGGTGAAAGAGGAAACCAGGCATTTCTTCTAGTATCAGGAATAAGACAAGGGCACCCATTTTCTTTTTGCCACTTCTCAACATAGTCATGGAAGTTCTAGCCAGAACAATTAGGCATTTGGGGAGTGGGAGAGCATTCAGGTTAGAAAAGAAGAATTATCTGTTTGTAAATGATATGATTAGAGAAAAGTCTAAAGAAAGCAGAAAGAAACCAGTAGAATAAGCAAATTTAATAACATCATAGGTTGCACAATCAACACACAAAGATGTTTCTACACACTAAAATGTATGATCCAATGAATTGTAGGATAATATTTAGGAGTAAACATATCCTACATAAAGCACACAAAGTGAACTCAGTGTGAGTTTAAAATGGCTTGCTTTTTTTCCAGAGGATTAAGGGACCTGGGCCCCCCTGGGACACATGCAGAGTTGGCTTGCCTGGAGTTAAAAATTCCACAAGCCCATTCTCTGAAGCTGTACACACCGTGAAGTCTGAGATCAAAGGGCATGCCGCCCTTCCTTAGAGATACGGGCCAGAGGGTTGATGTATGTTAACAACATATTGTCAGAGGTCTATAGGTGCTCTGCCCTAAGAAAAAGACACAGTCATTACTTCATACTGAGTAAACTGAGTGAACGCTTGAAGATACTCTTTCATTAACTCTGTTCCCCTGTGGCTACTTTCTTCTTTGTGATCTTTATGTAGATACCTGCCCAGAGATTAGTCAGTGTCTAGAAGAAGATGTTTACTGCAAAAGAGATTGTGTTGATATGGTAACAGGATATTTCCTTTCAAGTTAATTTCAGATAAAATGAGGTAATGTTGAAACTAACAGATAATAGATTAAGTGTGTACATGACTAGAAAGGTATAAAATCAAAACCCTGAATAAAGAATTTCGCTACATGCCATCCCATCCTGTGTAGTCTGTTTCTTGACTTAATAATTACAGGAGTGGGGAAAGATGGTGGCTGAGTAACAGCTTCCCTGCAACTGGGCAAGGCGAGTCTGGGGAGACAAGACTCCAGACATCTCTGGCCGGTGGGATCTGCCTATGATCATCCCTTTGAGGATACAGGGAGCCAGCAAGGGACTTCTGGACCCCAGGAG
>CAUYPK010007780.1:0-48494 GCA_963574355.1 Loris lydekkerianus | reverse complement strand
CTATCCAGATCCTGAATTCAATTTCTGACATCTCAGCTATTTGTTTGTGCATGGGGTCTTGTGCTGTTTCTGCCCCATTGATCCTTGGGGGAGTTGATCTACTCTGATTATTCATATTGCCAGAGTTTTTCTGTTGATTTCGACTCATGATTGCTTTTCTCCGTTGTCTCTGGCTGTCCTCAAAGTTGGTGAGGTATCTCTCCAAGATTAGACCCCAGCAGGATCACTCTATTGTTGCTGGATCTTTGTAGGGAGTGACCCTGTGTAGTTCCTCTTGGGCTGCTGTAGTTAGGGAGTTCTGGTTGTGGAAGCAGGTCCGGTGTGCGACACACCCGTATTCAGCAACAGGGCTGGGGGTGGTGCGCACGGTTCTCTGTGCCTGGCGCCCAGTGACTTTGGCACAGAGAACCCAAGGTTCTAGCAGTCTCTGGCCAGGAGGAGGGCTATGCACAGAGGCAGGGAGGGCTCCAAAGGGCATGCAGCTACCAGAGTCCCTGGTCAGATGGATGAGCTAGTGTGGAGGCTGGGAGGACACAGGTCGGGGGACGCAGGGTTGCGTGGCTCCCGCAGTTCCTGATCAGGGAATGCGGAGCCCTGGTAGGTGCGGGTCACCGGTCGGGGGTCGCTGCACAGGTCTTATGGAGGTCTGGGAGGTGCTAAGCCCAGGAGTTTGAGGTTGCTATGAGCTGTGACGTTAGGGCACTCTACCCAAGGCAACAGCCCAAGGCTCCAGTGTGCCAAAACCGTCTCACTCTGCCCCTAAGGATTAGGGCTGTGAGGCAGTTCAGTCCCCGCCTTTAAGCTGCTCAGTCACTAGGTTACTTTGTCCCGCCCATTCCTTGCTCTGGGACCCTGAGAGCGGAGCTTGCGGGAGCAGTTTTTTCACACAATGGCTTTCACTGAGCCCAGCTCAGTGGCTCATTTTGGGGCCCTAGACAATGCTCAAAGTTCTCCACACTTTTGCTCAAGCTCTCCCCAAGGCAACTCAACTGAGCACCAAGTCCAAGAACACCAAAACAGTTCACAGGTAATCCCTTTCCGGTTTGCAGTCTCACTGCTGGTTGTACTCATGGTTGCCGGCGTGATTAGGTTGATCGAACACACGCAGCCACTTGCCAGTTTTCCACTGTTTTTGTCCTCTTGGGTCCAGAAGTCCCTTGCTGGCTCCCTGTATCCTCCAAGGGATGATCATAGGCAGATCCCACTGGCCAGAGATGTCTGGAGTCTTGTCTCCCCAGACTCTCCGTGCCTTCTTTTTTTTTTTTTTAATTGAGACAGAGTCTCATTTTGTCACCCTCAGTTGAGTGCTGTGACGTCATAGCTCACAGCAACCTCAAACTCTTAGGTCAAGTGATTCTCTTGCCTCAGCCTTCCTAGTAGCTGGGACACAGGCACTGGCCACAATGCCCTGCTATTTTTTTTGTTTGTTTAGCAGGCCTGGGCTGGGTTCAAACCACCAGCCCTGGAACATGTGGTTGGCGCCCTAACCACTGAGTGGGCGCCCAACAGAAGCTGAAGTTTTTTGTGTGTCTGTTTAATTCGTCTGTGTAGTGGGAAACAATTTTACCCTTCAAAGCCCTCTAAGCACCTTCTTTCTGGGTGCGGCCTCCCTCGGCCCCTCTGGATAGAGTTCAGCACCCTGTGCTGCTGTGGCACTTTGTCCTCATGTGCATGGCTTCACTGGCCTGGTGGAGCGGTGGAACCCAGGGATCGGCAGTCCTCCCCACTGGGCTGTGAGCTCCTAAGGTCAGGAGCTGAGGAGTCCACAGGGCCTAGCAGGGGGGCCTTGTACAGAGCAAGTGTTCCGAGGGATGGAAGCATGGATCAGTGTTGTGTTTTATGATAGGGTCTCACTCTGTTGCCCAGTCTAGAGTGCTGTGAAATCATCATAACTCACAGCAACCTCAAACTCCTGGGCTCCAATGATCCCCCTTGCCTCAGCCTCCTGAATAGCAGAGACTACAGGTGCCCGCCACCATATCCTGCTAATTTTTCTATTTTTTAGCAGAGATGGGATCTTGTTATGTTGCTCGGCCTGTTCACAAATTCCTGGTCTCAAGCAATACTCCCTCCTTGGCCCCCTAGAGTGCTAGGATTATAGGCATGAGCCACTGCACCTGGTCTAAATGATCCGTAAGTCAACTTTTCTCGCACATGAGGGAAATCTGTAGGGGAGCAATCCAGGGTAGGTTCAGAGGTCAGGAATTCAGTCTCCTTCAACCACAGCAGATGGTTTTTACCTCAAGATTAATTACAGCTGCTTGATTTCAGCTATGCTATCAGCATTTTAGCCAGCAGGGAATAGAAAGGACCAAAATAGGGCTCACTCCCCATTCCCCTAATGACATGTCCTGGAAGTTGAAGTCCACGCTTCTGTTTTGATCCCATTGACTAGAACTTAGTTACAGGGCGACACCCAGGTATAATGGAGACTGGGAAGTGTTGCTTCATTCACGATGGCTGTGCACCTGGCTAAAACTCCACATTGTTTCTTATTCCTCTGTTTGTTTTGCTAAAAGGGAGAACAGATATTAGGGAGTATTGGTCTCTGTTACTTTGAGAGATTACAGGTTTGTTCTAGCTGTGCAGTGATGCTCCCAGCTGCTCAACTCCTTTGGTCTTTATCCCTTAAAATTGCCCCCAGAGCCCATAGCAAATTATTTTCAGTATTCTTTGGTTTTTAAAAGTGGTCCAAAGTCACAGAAGACAACTGTGATGAGTAAGGTGGGTGATAAAGCCAGGTATTACCATTTCATGAGAACAACATATGGGCTTCTGCTTCTGGGATCATTCTGGTGATTATGTGATCCCTGCAGAAAATAATTATGATATCTGGACTAACACACAAAGTACCTGAAGACGCTGAAGAGAGAACAGAAGTAGACAGCCCGTGTGACACACGTCAGGAGGGAGCACAGGAGACGAGAGCCCTGCAAGCACGTCCTCCACCTCCCAGGCTCTAAGTCTGGCGCTGAGTGTAGTCCAGCACCGGCTACATCTCCTGAGGAGTAAGAAAAGCAAGGGCAGGAGATTATGAGTGCTGAAAAAGTGAGGGGTTCCCAACCCAAATCTCAGATCAGCTCCAGAACTACATTGCACAAAACACACTCAAAGCAGCTCAGGCTAAAGACGAGAGATCTGCACTCATATTGGGCTGAACCCAAGAAACAGAGTTTGCAGTCCAGGCTCAGCCAGAAAATTTTCTGCTAAAACACAGGAAAAACAATAGTCATCAAAGAAAAATAACAGTCTGAAATCTCCGTAGTTTAGTATTCATGATAGCCAAGAATCACATCAAAATTACCTCATATATAAAGAAACAAGAAAACAGAGCATGCTCTTAAAAGTCAATCAAACCAACCTGGAGATGAACAAGATGTTGGAATTTAAAAGGCAAGGGTTTCAAAGTGTTTTCTTAGAGTTTAAAGGACTTTATAGCTGTTTTCAATGTAATTTTTAAAACTAAGAGAAGAAGCTTGTTTTTGATTAAAATCTCAACAGAGAAATGGGAAGTCTAAGCAGAGAATAGATACAGTAAAGAACTAAATGGAAATCTTTTTTTTATTGCTGTCTTTCTGCTTTCAAGATTTATATCAGTTTAACTTCCATGTGCCTTGGAGTTCATGTTTATTCTATTTAGTGTTCACCTAGCATCTTGTGTCTGCAAATTGCTGATTTTTGTTACATTTGGGAAGTGTTTGTTATTATTTTTTGAATATTTTTCTACTCCATTTTCTTCTCTTCTTTGAGGTTCCAATTACATGTATATTTACTTATATCATCTTAGAAGTCCCTAAGACGGTGTTCATTTTATTTTAAATCTTTTTCCTTTCTGTTATTAAATTTGAGTAATTTTGATTTATCTGTCTTAAAGCTTACTTACATTTTCCTTTAATATATTCATTTGGTTGTTAATTCCCTCCAGTGAATTTTCTATTTAGGAAATTGTAGTTTTCAGCTGTAGAATTTACACAAGGAAGTATCAACTGCAAATGTGCTGTGATATATTTTGTAATTATAGGTCAACATAATCAGGAAAATTTAAATAGAATAATATTTAAAACATTAAGTAATTTTTAAAAGGCAGGAAATGAGATATAGAAAATTAAATGTCAGAGGAGACAACCGAAAACAAAATAAATTAAAAAATGACAGACCCACACCCAAACATATCAATTAAACTAAATGCTAATGAACTAAACAATTCAAAGACTAAGATAAATGATTGTTTTTAAATAGATACAAAAACAAATACAACACCTCACTAAAGAAGATATACAGATGCCAAAATAAACTTACGAAAAAATGTTTAACATTTTTTGTTATTAGGGAATAGCAAATTAAAACAACAGTGAGATAACACTACACACCTAATTGGACAGCCCAAATCAAAACACTGACAACATCAAATGCTGCTAAGGATGTAGAACAACAGGAACTCTCGTTCATTGCTGGTAGGAATGCAAAACAACACTTGGGAAGACAGTTTTGACAGTTTTTTGCACAACTAAACATAGTGTTAGCATATAATCCAGCAATCTCACTCCTTGGTATTTACCCAAATGAGCTGAAAACTTATGTTTACACAGTAACCTGCACACAGATTTATTCTAATTGCTGAAACTTGGAAGTAACCAAGATGTCCCTCAGTACACAAATGAATAAACTGATTACCCCCACACAGCAGAATAATATTCAGCACTGACAAGCTATCAAGCCATGAAAAGATATGGAGAAATCTTAAATGCGTATTATTATACTAAGTGAAAAAAGCCAATCTGAAAGGGCTACATATTCTGTGATTCCAATTATGTAACATTCTGGAAAAGGCAAAACTAAGGAGACAATGAAAAATCAGTGATTTCCAGGGGTTGGGGGAGGGGCGGGATGAACAGGAAGAACACACAGGATTTGTAGAAGATGAACCTATTGTGTAAGACACGATGACGGTGGAGAGATGGCATCATACGTTTGTGAAAACTCATAGGGCATACAATACCAAGAGCAAACCCTCATGTAAATTACGGCTTTGGAGTGATAATGGTCCCTCAATGCAGGTTTGTTGATTATAACAAATGCACCCCTCTGGTGTGGTACATTCATAGTGGGGAGGCTGTGTGAGTGTAGGAGGTAGGGGATATATGAGAGCTCTCTGTATTTTCATCTCAATTTACCTATGAAACCCAAAGCTGTTCTAAAAAATAAAATAGATGAAAAAAATAAACTTCTTCCAAGACGTACTTTGAATAGAAAGACAGGACATCAAAATATAGATGATAGAAAAAGATAAATCATGTAAATAAGTAAGCACAAGAAGGCTGAGGTGGTTATATTAGTATCAAATTAAAATAGATTTCTAAACAAAATGTATTACTAAAAATAGATGGGCACTTCAGGGCCTGGCATGGTGGCTCACTCCTGTAATCCTAGCACTCTGGGAGGCCGAGGAGGGTGGATCACCTGAGCATAGGAGTTCAAAACCAATCTGAGCAAAAGCAAGACCCCATCTCTGCTAAAAGTAGAAAACTAGCCAGGCATCATGGTAAGTGCCTGTAGTCCCAGCTTCTCCAGAGGCTGAGGCAAGAGGATCACCTGAGCCCAGGAGTTTGAAGTTACTGTGAGCCATGACACCACAGCACTCCACCCAGGACACAGAGTGAGAATCTGTCTCAAAAACAAACAAACAAAAAATGTGATGTATACATGATCTATGTGTTTATGACTTAATAAAAAAAAAATAATATGTGGTTATGAAGAAAGGAATCAGTTTTACCTTAGACCTATTATAGTCAATTTGGTGTTGCCTTAAAGGAATATCTGAGGCTGGATACTTATAAACCTGCCTTGGAAGTTTAAAGATTGCACGTCTGGTGTGGCCATCAGGCTGCTTCCACTTGTAGTGGAAGGCAAAAAAAGGGGAGCTTGCCTGTACGGAGATTATACAGCAAGAACAGGAACTAGAGAGAGCAGGAAGATGCCAGGCTCTTGTTAACAGCCAGCCATAGAAGGAACTCAGGAATCATTCATCCCCCAAGGAAGGACACCGATCTATTCAGAAGGGATCCACTCCCATAACCCGAACACCTACTAGGCTTCCACAAACTGCCACACTGGGGGCCAGATTTCAATACGAGATCCAGTGGAAACAAACCACATCCAAACCCACAGGATTAATACATTAGCATTTAAATAATTTACAAATGAGGAGAGACGGTATAGCACTGAGATAAGCATGTAACTTCCCAAGATGATAGTTTGAAGGGTATATTCATTTGGCATGATTGCTGAGGGGAAAAATCCATGTGGAACATAAGGTGAGTAATCAAGATTTGGTTTAAATACTGGATGTAACGCTAACTTCCCTAAACCAGAGCTTTTTAATCATAATATGGAGTGTGCAGTGTGAGAATTGAGGCACTATACCATCGAGACTAAGCTCCGGGTGATGCTCGTGTAACTCTGGAGCTGCCCCACCTGAGTTTGAATCTAGCTTTGCTGTGTTCTAGCTAAGTGGCCTTGAGCATGTTTAACCTTTCTGTTCTTCATTTTACTCATTTACAAAGGCATACCTAGTTTTATTGTACTTAGTTTTATTAGATTTTTTGAATACCACTTTTTTTTTGAGACAAGAGTCTCACTCTGTCATAGAGTGCTGTGGCGTCACCATAGCTCACAGCAACCTCAAACTTTTGGGTTCAAGTGATCCTCTTGTCTCAGTCTCCCAAGTAGCTGAGACTATAGGCACCCACCACGATGCCCAGCTAGTTTTTCTATTTTTAGTAGAGACAGGGTCTCACTCTTGCTTAAGCTAGTCTCAAATTCCTGAGCTCAAGCAATCCACCCACCTCAGCCTCCCAAAGTGCTAAGATTACAGGTGTGAGCTCACCAGCCAGATAACCTCATCTTTTTCCGCCACAAATTGAAGTTGCTCACATCGTATCCTAGCACTTTGAGAGGCAGAGGCAGGAGGATCACTTGAAGCCAGAAATTCAAAGCCAGCCTGAGCAACATAGCAAGACCCCATCTTAAAAGAAAAGTTTAATAATAATAATAATAATGATACTGTGATTGCATAGTAACAATACTCTGTTATCACTAGGATGACAAAGTTTTTTGTTTTTTTAATTGAAATATACAAAGCAAGAAAGATTTTAAACCAAGAGACATTAAACAGAGCAACTTTAAATATCCCATAATCTATACTTGTGTTGGCAATCTATAGCCAGTCGCCAGAATAGAGAAATAGATCTTGGTTTTGCCTCCATGATTACGACAAATCATTATGTGTAGGGTGAAGGGGTAGATTTTAGCCCAGGCTATACACTTATACCAAAATTAGCTACCAAGAGTCTGGGATCTCAGGTTTGCCTTGGGCATTTTTCCTGAATGTGTGTACTTCCTAAAGTCAAAATTTCCCTTCACTGTCTTCACTTCCCCTGGTCTGAAGCCCTAGCTGCCCATGTCTCTGTACCAGCCAGGGCAGCAAACCAAATGAAAAGCATATGCCAAAACCAGCCAACACACGAGCATCTTTGCAGAGATGCCCCTTGGGTCCCATGCAGACCTTTCACATCATTGTGCAGAGTCCTTTTTTAAGTCTTGTCTCAGTTTCTTCTGAGAAACAGTGTGGGCCTCCCTCTTTTCTTTTAAAACCATGCTAGTGGTACCCTTTCTGGGTACTACGAATAGTAAAACTCCTCCCAGCAGCCCATCTTGTCTACCCAGAGAAAGAAAACTTTCCCATTCCCACCCTCCTCTCCTGCCACCCACCCCTCCCGTTTTCCCTTAGCATGAGCTACTGAGAATAAAGACCCATCTCACAAGGAGACACTGAGTGAACCACAGTTCGGACAGGGTTATGTTTGTATCATCAATGGCACTTGAAACTTGAATCATATCACCAAGTATTCTACACAGATTGTGAGAAAAACTTGAACTAAAAAAAAAAAAGGTAGCTGCTGTACTTGGGGCACGGTGGCTCACACCTGTAATCCTAGCATTCTGGGCTGCTGAGGCAGGAGGACTGCGTGAACTCAGGAATTCCAGAACAGCCTAAACTGTTCTATCCGTCTCTACTAAAAATAGAAAAAAACTAGCTGGGTGTGGTGGGCACAGGCCTGTAGTCCCAGCTACTTGGGAGGCTGAGGCAAGAAAATCACTTGAGCCCAAGAGTTTGAGGTTGCTGTGACTTGTGATGACACCATGGCACTCTACCCAGGGCGAAAGAGTGAAAGAGTGAGACTCTGTCAAAACAAATAAACAGCCTGTGGCTCAGTGAGTAGGGTGCCGGCCCCATATATGGAGGGTGGCAGGTTCAAACCCAGCCCCCGGCCGAACTGCAATGAAAAAATAGCCGGGCATTGTGGCGGGCGCCTGTAGTCCCAGCTGCTCAGGAGGCTGAGGCAGGAGAATCAGGGACGCTCAAGAGCTGGAGGTTGCTGTGAGTCCTGTGATGTCACGGCACTCTACCGAGGGGGGGGTGGGGTGTAAAATGAAACTCTGTCTCTAAAAAACAAACAAACAAAATGAAAAAAAAAATTAGCTACCAATAGTCAACTTGTCTTTAGCTGTTTGAAATTTTTCCCACAAAAATCTCCCTTCCTGTCTCACTACACTTTTACTAATTAGTGTTTGTTTCCCACCCCCCAGATACTCTGCCTGTATATTTCTGTCTTTTTTTTTTTGCTTGTATATTTCTACCAGATGGCAGCACCCTGGACATTATGAACCCTCTAGCTAAGAACAGTGAAGATAATGTGTAAACAGGTAGTCAAAATTTGACATGCTAAAGATCTGTTGCAACTATGTCTCTCTTATAAGTTTTCTGATCCTTTAGAAAAAATTAAAATGTAGCCACATACATCTGTATTCTCCTATAGCCTCCTGTTAAGAATGTCTTTCCTGTGAAAGACAATTCTGTGTGCCTAGCCATTGACTTATTCATCCATTTAGCAAATATTTGTTGTACATAAACCATGAGCCTGGCTCATGCCAGGGGCTAAGCTAAGATAGAGAGATAAGAAGCATTCCTGCCATTAAAAAACTCATATTCTAGTGGAAAGATAGACAAGTGAAGACATAATTACAAAATAAGATTGGTAAATGCTTTTTTTAGAAGAATTGACAACCACCATGGGAGCACTAAGAAGAAAAATGATAACTTGTGTGTAGGGTAAATGGATCTATCAATAATTATGAGTGTCCCCTGTGTGCCAAGCATGTTGGAGAATTGGTGAAAAGAAAATGGAATTCTCTGCCTTAATGGAGCTAAAACCCTAGTGAGGGACACAGGCAAGGGAGATAGATGTAGGACCAGGAGGCAGGATGGTATCATGGAAGGAAGGTTTGAGTTCGGTCTGGAGGGATGAATAGGTGTTAGCAGAAAGGTTGTTCCAATCTGGTGGGAGCGCCATACTGGAATGAGGACAAGTGTCTGGAGAGGAGGGAGATGGGAGGTGGGAATGGGTGAGGAAGAGCATGAGATATTCTGGAAAGGGAGTTGTTATGGGTAGCTAGATCTCAGGTGATATAGAGGGATAGGAGCTAGATCAGACTTAGAGGGACAGGAGCATTGTCCCCCTCAGACACAGTGTGGAAGATAATACATTCCCTAGTTGTTAGAAACAAAGGGACATTAAGAGGCTATTCCAGTGGTTCATGTCTGTAATCCTAGCATTTTGGGAGGCCCAGGCAGGTAGATTGCTTAAACCCAGGAGTTTCAGGTTGCAGTGAGCTATGATGATTCCATGACAGGGCTACAGAGTGAGACTCTGTCTCAAAAAAAGGGGGAGACGGCTTGGCGCCTCTGGCTCAAGCAGCTAAGGCGCCAGCCACATACATGAGCTGGCGGTTCGAATCCAGCCCGAGCCTCCCAAACAATGAGGGCTGGAACCAAAAAATAGCTGGGCGTTGTGGCAGGCGCCTGTAGTCCCAGCTACTGGGGAGGCTGAGGCAGGAGAATCGCTTGAGCCCAGGAGTTGGAGGTTGCTGTGAGCTATGATGCCACATCACTCTACCCAGGGCGACAGCTTGAGGCTCTGTCTCAAAAAAGGAGGGAGGGAGAGGAGGACATTAAGAAGTAAAGAACATACTCCCTTATTTTACAAAAACAACAACAAGCAGACTCAGAGACTGTGTGGGACAACTTGTCCCAAGATACCTAGCCAGGCGTCACTCCCGCCCCCGGCAGCAGGGGCGGTTTTGGGGGGGAAGGGCCGCGCCCCGTGAAACCCGCCTGGGTCTCCAGACACCGCGCACGCCGCCCGCTGCGGGAGCTTCTCTGCGTAGCTGCCCCGGGGCCGCGTCCCCGCGGGCCCCACACCCAGCGCGCTAAGAGCCCGGCGGACCTCGCGCCACTTCACCTGTCGCCCTTCGCCGCGGGAAGGGTCCCTGGCAGAGGCTGGCCCGGGGCTCTCCCGCAGCCCCGCGCACCCGGGACGCGGCCGGGGCGCTCGGGTCGCCGAGCAGGCCAGACCCTGTAACTTGCGGGAAAGTTGGCAGCTTCTTTAGCAAGCCCCTTTTCCCGGAGGCTGGGACCCCAAGGCCGGGCTCTCCCGTCTCCCGCCACTCCCGTCCCCCGCCCGCCCCACCCTTCCTTCCCCGCCCGCGCTCGGGCAGAGCCGCCCTGCAGCGGACACCGGCTGGCGCAGAGGGGGCGCCAGGCTCGCAGCGATGGGAGGCTCCCACTCGCAGACCCCGCGGGCCCAGGAAGACGCCGGAGAGACCGCGTGAGTCCAGTCCCCCCCCCCCCGGGGCCGCCCTTTGGGGGCTGCGTGCGGGCGCGGACCGAGGCGCCGGGCTGGGAAGGTGGGGTTCCGGCTCGCGGCGGCGGGGTCTGGCCTGCTGAGACGTCCCGCCCGGAGCTTCTCCCTGCGAGGAGCTGGGGGCGCCCCACCAGGACCCCGTAGCGGCCCAGTCCTGTCCAGGAGGGTCTGCCGTCCTGGTCCTCTTCATTCTGCGTCGGCAAAAGAAGGGGACCCCAAGTTTTTCCGGACTCGTCCATGCTGGAAAACGCACGCGTCCTACAGGGCTCTTGAAGCTGTGCGGAGAGAGAGTTACTTGCAAGGAGGTGTTAATGTTAGAAAGGGACTCAAGTCACAAAGAGTAAAAGCTCGGTTAGAAAGGGACTCAAGTCACAAAGAGTAAAAGCTCGGCTTGCGTTGTCTTCAGGCTCCAGGAATTTTGACTCAGTGCTTGCTGCTTAGAAGAGCTCTCCCTTGTTTGCTCCAATGGTTTCATGATGATCTCAGAAAAAGAGCTGTATTGTAGCAGCAGCAATTAGGCTTTTGTTCTAGGACAGCAACAGTTGGGGACACGGAGTACTGTAATGCAAGCTGGGAAGGGAATGTTTAGAGAATTCGATTGACAGCAATTGTCAGGGTTTGAAAGTGGCAATGCTTCCTTTCAGAGAGGATGCGCTGATAGCGATTTTAGAATCCAGATGGTCTAAATGGTTAATGTAGAACTTGTTAGAGTATGTGTGTGTGTTGGTGGTGACGTGGTGCTAAGGAATTCATCCTCTTTATTTTTAATTCAAACTTACCCATCATACACGTAGCCTGAACCGTGGGAAAGCTTTTTGGTCATCTTTTCAAGGCATAGCAGCTTCCAGCACGTCCAAATGCTAGAGGTGTTAGTCCTCCTAATGTTTAGATCACAAATTTAATCTTAGTTCAGGCAGCTTATTAATGATAAGAACGGCCAAGTTTTGTTGATGTGCAGAATGCTTCTCAATGTCCTAAGAACACTAAGTTAGTTTCTATTCTTGTCTTCATTTCACTAGCCAGAACACTGAAGCACAGAGAGGTGAAGTCACTTGTCCAGCTCACACAGCTGGGCAGAGGCTGACCTCCGGTGGGGTGACTCCAGAGCTCATGTTGCAGGCCCCTCCCTCTGAAGACCTGGCACTATGCTAGGAAACTAAAATTCGTCTCCACTGGCAAACACACCCCTTCTTTTTTCTTTAATTTTCTCTGCATAAGTGTAGCAATGCTTTATACCTAATAATAGGAAATTGCCAAAGTTGATGTAATTGTTAAAAACAAACATAAGAGGCAGTATAACATTCAGGTGAAATTAAGAGTTGGTTTTAGGGAGGCTCAGTGAGTAGGGCGCTGGCCCCATATACCCAGGGTGGTAGGTTCAAACCCACCCCCTGCCAAACTGCAACAAAAAAATGGCCAGGTGTTGTGGTGGGTGCCTGTGGTCTGAGCTTCTTGGGAGGCTGAGGCAAGAGAATTGCCTAAGCCCAGCAGCTGGAGGTTGCTGTAAGCTGTGACACCAGGGCACTCTACCGGGGGCAACAAAGGGAGACTCTGACTCTGAAGGAAAAAAAAAAAAAGAGAGAGAGAGAACGAGTTGGTTTTAGCTCTAGGCTCCTTCCTTAATAGCTGGATATCTTGTATCTGTCCCCAAACCCCTCAGTGTCTCAGTGGGAAGGATAACAATCCTTACTTCAGTGCCTGTGGCTCAAGGAGTAGGGTGCTGGCCCCATATACCAGGGGTAGTGGGTTCAAGCCCAGCCCCGGTCAAAACTACAAAAAAAAAAAAAAAAAAAAAAAAAAAAAATCCTTACTTCATAGGCCATTCTGAGGTTGACATAAAATCTGCATACACGTGTATGAATCCAAGTTATAGTTCTATCTCTATAGAACTATAGGTTCTAAATCTCTATAGGTTTAGCCAAGGATGGAAGTTGACTATTTACTTTTTTTGAATGTGTGGGCAGCTTTACTCTGTAACTTAAAAGTAAATGAGGGACTCATTCATTGATAGCATGCTGAAGAAATGACCTTAGCATGCAACACGGGGTTCAGTGGTTAGGGTGTTAAATGACCAACTATTAAATTATCCAATAACTTTGCAATAGACAGAGTGTGTGTCTCCAATAAGGTTTTGTGTTTACCTTGTATATTTTGTAAAACTTGCTTAAAAATGATCAACATAATATCACAAGGTCTTAGGAATATAGCCCTTCCCTACTGAGTGAACACTTTAAGAAGCACATAACACATGCAGCCAGTGTTGAGATTATTGGTCTTGTCAGTGTCAAGTTCTGTTTAATAAATCAGCCTTACAAACCACCTGGCATGCTCAGATAACTCTTTAGAAATATGAGATTCCTGGCTCAGTGCCTGTAGCTCAGAGGATAGAGGGCCGGCCACATACACCAAGGCTGTCAGGTTTGAACCCGGCCCAGGCCTGCTAACAACAATAACTACAACAACAACAACAACAACAAAAATAGCTGGGTGTTCTGGCAGTGCCTGTAGTCCTAGCTACTTGGAAGGCTGAAGCAAGAGAATCACTTAAGCCCAAGAGTTTGAGGCTGCTGTGAGTTGTGATGCTATGACATAGTGAGACTCTGTCTCAAAAAAAAAAAAAAAAAAAAAAAAGAAATATGAGATTCCACACCTGTAATATACATGGAGAGCAACAAGTAGGCTTTTAATCCAAGTCCTGCCTCTTGCAGACGTACAAGCCAAAGTCTCTCCAGGGTACAGGAAGGTAGAGGCTTCATTGTTAATGTCATCAGCTGTAGATTTCCTGCCAGACATAGGGCCGTGGGGGATAACAGGGGCCTCAAGGAAGTTCTGTTCTCAGGCTGAGGCATTTTTGAGATCTATTGTTCCTTTAAAAATAAAACATGAAAATTATACAAATAATGCATTAATACTGGCATTTATCTTTTGAAAGAGAAATTATGTTTCAGAGTGTTCATAATTTGCATGTCAGAATAATTTAATCAGGTACTGAAAGTAAGCAGAAAAACCTCTCTTACAAGAGCTCTGTTGTGAAATATAAAGTACATGAAAAGAAGTGTCTGATTTTAAGATAAAACTCACTATTATTGAAAATTGTGACAGCCAACCTTCTCCAAACCCAAGGAAACATGGCTTTGGTAAAAAGTGGGAGAAACTTCACCTCACTTATTCAGGGATACTGCCCAGCATGGTCATTAAGACTAGGGTTGGAATTTCAGCTACATCACTTCTGAGCTTAGTTTAGGAAGCATTGGAAATATAGATATTTAACTATTCAGTGGGGCAAATTTCTATGTGTTTAAAATGGCAACAGTAATTATAATTTTTGAAGTGGTGTACACTATTAGCACAGTGCCCAATGCTTGGTACTTACATATGAATTGTTACCAGTATAGTTCTAGGCACATGCACCTGTGAACCAGATGTTGTGCTGGGCTCTTTGGGAAATATATTCATGAGTGAGGCAGGATCTCTTGTGAAAGGAAGGTTAATGTGTATTCTGATTCCTGAGACCTTTTAGAGAACAAGGCACTAACTTTCTGCATTAAGTTTTTCCTCAGTTAATTTCTGTTTTCTAGAAAGTTGTACTACCAAGAGAATGGAAATGTGTTTGGGGATATAGTCGTTCGATGAAATGTTTGAAATCACTGTTCCTTAGTAGTTTATTTCGGGTAGTGTGGCCAAGGTAGGTTTCTAAGAGTGATGAATAATTTGTGGGGAGGTTTGAAGAGCAGCATAAAGCCAGGCCTGTGGTGTCTTAGGTGACATGGGTGCAGTTGAGTCATCTAGTGCCGTTTGGCTTGTCTGCCTGGAAAGCAAGACATGCACCTGTTGTCAGTTCTTACTAGTTAAATTTCTAGACCAGTCTTTGTTTGCATTTGGAATAGCATCGTGCAATCCATTAGCAGCAAAGTTAGGAGGAGTTTGTGAAGTCGTTCTGATGACCTAAGTTAGGTGCAGGCTGTACAGTGTTCTAGTGAACTGCAGTCAGTAACAGTGAGATGGGGTGCCTCATGATGAACAGGTCACTGTGGGACGTGTGTCTGACATGAAGAGGGAGCTGCTGGCTCTGAGGTTTTATTTGTTTTGTTTTCTGAGGCTGAGTCTCACTCTGTCACCCTGGGTAGAGTGTTATGACATCATAGCTTACAGCAACCTCCAAGTCTCAGGCAATCCTCCTGCCTCAGCCTCCCAAGTAACTGAGACTACAGGCTCCTGCCACAAAGCCCAGCTTTTTCCTATTTTTCGTAGAGATAGGGTGTTGCTCTTTTTGCCGAGGCTGGTCTCAAACTCTTGAGCTCAATCAGTCCACTCACCTTGGCCTCCCAGAGTGCTAAGATTCCAGGCATGAGTCACTATGCCCAGTCTGGCTTTTAGATACAAGAAAACGTGGCTCAAAATAACGAAATGTAATGAGCAACATTTCTGAAATCCATTGCTTTTAAATTTACAGTATGGTTCAGTGCCTTCTTACCCAGCCATTGTCATTAAGAAATGTTCCCATTTGCTGTAGTAGTTTTTAAAATGTCCAAGTAAAATGTTTTCATGTACAGTTAAGAGAAAGAGATTTAGAGGAAGTTTGTGGGAAAGACCCAGAAAAACCATCTGTATGATGAAAAGTTTAAAGAATTATAGTATTTAATTTGGAGAAAGGGCCCAAGAGATGTGGCAATATATAACTTTTAAGAAAGGTTGGCTGGCTCCCATCTCCAGTGAAGCCAAAGCAAAAGGAAATGTTTTGCATTGCGTGACAGTGGAATTATTTGTATGTATATGTTGAGTTTAGATACCATGTTCTAGGCTTGAAGGTAGTTGAAATAAACAGAGTAGTTTGTCAGGGCCCGGGACTGGCCAGGTCTCGGCTGTCTTAACTAGGCTCCGGACGCGTCCCGCTAAGCTGCCCTGCTCAGGAACAATTTCTCTTAGGTGCTGAGGGCTATCTACTTTAGCAGGAGAGAGGCAGAGTCTTGGAGAGAGTAACGCCGTCTTAGGATAGATAGATCTTAGTCTTCAGTAGAGCTTGGTAATCTTCAGCAGAGAGACTCCGTGTAGGCATTCTGCAGGCAGAAGAGGAGACAGAGAAAGTGGGTCCAGGCTGGAATGCGCATGCTCCCGACTGCCTGCTCCTCTAGCCTAAAATAAGGCTGATCTTGTGCCTCTCAACACTACAGGTGTAGAGACTGCTAATTCCCCAATGCTCTCATCTCCTGAGCTCACGTGCTTGTTAGGACAGCTAAATGTCTCTCCATGTCCTTTTCATCCAGGTGTTCCATTGTTGAGCTATACAGGTATTTCTTATAACTCTCACTCCTCCTAGCCATAGGCTATACGGGCTGCTACAGTAGTTTGTTAAGGTAGTTGAGTAAACAGCGTTTATAAGGGAGAAAAATTCCCTCCCTGCAAATCATTAAAAAGTGAGGCAGACGCTCTATCAGGAATGCTACTCTGAGGGAGTTCAGGTATAGTTTTGTTTCTCATTTTCTTTTCCCTCTTTTAGCTGTAGTGGCCGACTGTACCCCACCCACAGCTTCTCCGAGCTGGTTCAAGTATTAAAAATGAAAAAGAAAAAAGGGCTCAGCTGCTGGTATTCAGCCACAGTGGGCCATAGAGTGCATAAATTTGTTAATAAGGGGAGGCTGGTGCCATCCACAGGCCATGACACAAGGAGGTCCACCTTGTGAGGATGCTCGCGCTGGCTACTGTGGGGTACTTTGTTTGTTTTTTTTGTAATTTTTTTCATTGTAGTAAAATACACATAACATAAAATTCACCATTTTAGCCATTTTGAAGTGTACAGTTCAGTGGCATTAAGTGCGTTGTATGACCCACCACCCCTGTTTCTAAAGAACTTGTTCATTATCTCAATCAGAAATCTATACTCGCGAAACAACTCCCTATTCCCTTCTTCCCTAACCCCTGGGTAACCTTTATTTTGTGATTGCAAATATTTTTCTCCCATTTTATGGTTACCTATTTACTCTTGGATAGTGTCCTTTGATACACAAAATTTTTGAGTTTTTATTAAATCCAGTTTATCTAATTTACTTTTGTTGCCTGTGCTTTTAGTATGATATTTAAGAAATCATTTCCAAATCCAATGTCATAAAGATTTTCCTCTGGGAGGCTGAGGTGGGTGAATTGCCTGAGCTCACAGTTTTGAGACCAGCCTGAGGAAGTGTGAGACCCTGTCTCTAAAAATAGCCGGGCGTTGTGGTGGGCACCTGTAGTCCCAGCTACTTGGGAGGCTGAGACAAGACACCTGCTTGAGCCCAAGAGTTTGAGGTTGCTGTGAGCTGTGACCCCACAGCACTCTATCCAAGACAACAAAGTGAGACTCTGTCTCAAAAAAAATTTTTTTTTCCCCTATATCTTATCCTAAAAGTTGTATAGTTTTAGCTCTTAAGTATAAACCTTTGATCCATTTTTAGTTTTGTATATGGCATAAGGTAAGGGTGCAATGACATTCTTGTGCATGTGGATCTGGTTTTCCTACCACCATTTGTTGAAAAATTTATCCTTTCTCCATTCAATGGTCCTGGTATGTTTGTTGAAAATTAAGTGACCACATATGGGAGGGTTTATCTGAAAATTTATGAAATCCAGAATACTTTTCTGTGTAAAAAACACAAACTATTTTTTTCTATTCTCTGACTCAACAATCAATAGTGAGAGATTATTAACTAAATTCTGTACTTCGTTAAGGTTTTCTTAGTTTTTACCTGATGTCCTTTTTCTGTTCCAGGATTCCAATCCAGAATACCTCATTAAAAATTTAGTAGTCATAGGCCAGACACATGGCTCACGTTTATAATCATAGCACATTGGAAGGCTGAAAGCAGAGGGTTGCTTCAGGTCAGGAGTTTGAGACCAGTCTGAGCAAAAATGAGACCCTGTCTCTGCTAAAAATAGAAAAACTACCTGGGCATGGTGGTGCTTACCTGTAGTCCCAGCTACTCAGGAGGCTTACCTGTAGTCCCAGCTACTCAGGAGGATTGCTTTTGCTAGGGAGTTTGAGGCTGCTGTGAGCTGTGATGATGCAACTGCACTCCAGCCTGGGGGACAGAGTGAAACTCTTGTCTCAAAAAAAAAAAAAAAAAAAAAATGGTAGTCATGTTCATTTTTAATATAAGTAAGCCTGTCATGTTTTACTTCAAGATTTATTTTTTGACTTTTATGTTCTTTCCTATCCCAAGATGAGAGAATGTTTTTCTTCTAGTAGCTTTAGGACTTCTTTTTTTTTTTTTTTTTTTTTTTTTGCAGTTTTTGCCCAAGGCCGGGTTTGAACCAGCCACCTCTGGTATATGGGGCCAGTGCCCTACTCCTTTGAGCCACAGGCGCCGCCCAGGACTTCCTTTTCTTGATAATAATCCATTCACTCTATCTGAAATTTCTAGAATCACTAGTGAGGCTGTAATTTTTTTTTTTCAAAATGGCTGATCAGTTACTTAAGTATTGTTAAATATTAAATAACCCTTTCTCTTCCCACAATTTTATAATACCATTTAAGAAATTCAGTATTATTGGCCAGACATGGTGGTTCATGCCTATAATCCTAGCACTCTGGGAGGCTGAGCCTAGTGGATTGCTGGAGCTCAGGAGTTCTAGACCAGACTGAGCAAGACTGAGACCCTGTCTCTACTAAAATAGAAAGACCAGCTGGTCATTGTGGTGGGTGCCTGTAGTTCCAGTCATTTGGGAGGCTGAGGCAAAAGGATCGCTCGAGCCCAGGAGTTTGAGATTGCTGTGAGCTATAATGATGTCATGGCACTCTACCCAGGGTGACAAAGTGAGAATCTATCTCAAAAAAAAAAAAAAAAAAAAAAAAATTATTCAGCACATATTGACTGACTGCCTTCTTCTGATGGGAATTTACATGATCAAAAGAAAGCATTTATAAATGTATAAAAATCTGAATATTGGTTTATAATATTGGGGCAGGACATATGATAGATTCAGACAAGAGGAGATTTCCTTGTGAATGGAGGGAATATGTAGAGCTTGGAAAAAAGGGAGATTCGTAACTGAGCTTTTCTCATAGATTTTACACTATCCAAATATTTGTTCTATCTTAGGTTATAATTTAAGCACTTTTGCTTTTTCTGCCAAAGTGCTGGCACCTTCAAATGCTCTTGGGTCATCTGCATGCTCTTTCAGTCTTCTGTTTCTTAGGGACAGTCTTTATTTTTTGTAACTATATGATATAAAGTACCAGCAGATTTAATATAAGGAATGGCAAATGATAAATCACTGTTCTCTTTTCTTGCTTTATCTTCAGCTTTTACTTGGGGAGGCTTGGTATCCTTGGAGAGTTATTAACCACAGGAATAGCTCACTCTGATGATTCTTCATTCTCAGAAATTTTACTGTTAAGAATACTTTGGTGTAATTTTTTTTTTTCTTTTACATAGTATGATTTTACCTTCATCCGTTTTATGGTATGTCTGCTGCCAATGTTATTAGTAACAATTCTAGGCAAAAAGGAATTATATTTAGCTTGCTTAAATTTGGGAGTGTTACATAGAAACTTTAGAACCTATGACAGCCTAATAGTTGTGTTTCTGAGAAGACACATTTATCTGTCTCATATTGCATGTCCTCATAATAGTCTGACAACAGGGAAGGATGGTACGTCACGTTTACACTGCTCTGTGTGAATGGGATATTGTATGTGGGTATTTGTCACCTAAGGACGAAGGGTGAGTGTGCCCAGGAATCTTGCAAAGATGCTACATCAGAGCAATAGATCTGAAAACTTCTCTGGTCATGGACCCCTTGATGATACGATGAAGTTTCTGGACCTTTCCACATGAAAATACACATATAGATGGGCCTGGTGGCTCATGCCGGTAATCTCAGCACTTTGGGAGGCCAAGGCAGGAGAATTGCTTGAGGCCAGGAGTTCAATACCAGCCTGGACAACATAGTGAGACCTTTGTCTCTAGAAAAACATGAAAAAAATAGGCAGGCGTGGTGGCATGTGCCTGCAGTCCCACCTACTCAGGAGTTTTAGGCAGGAGGATCACTCAAGCCCAGGAATTCAGTGCCACAGGAAGCTGTGATCAGGCCACTGCACTCTAGCCTGGGCCATAGATACCCTGTTTCTTAAGATAAACAATTAAAAAGAAAAAGAAAATTCATGTATGCAGAATATATAAAAATTAGGAATGTCAGAGACCCTGAAATCTATCCATTATGTCATTTAATCATTTCATGGACCCTGTGAGGTAGATATTATCATTTCCATTTTACAGATGAAGAAACTGAGAGCTGGAAAAGTTGAGAAGCTAAGGTGACAGAGCTGGGATTCGGTTCTGAAGAACCTAGCTGAGGCAAGGAGATTAGATTTCTAGTCATTTCCAGAGCAGGTATGCCACCTGGGCAACTCATTAACCAACGGAGACTTCTGTTTATCTGCTAGAAAGTGAGCTTTTATGGCTTGTTCCCTCCTGATAACATAGTTTCAGGGAAGGGAATGTTTGGGAAAACATGGTCCAGCCCATTCTATGGACAAATACCCAGGTACTGTATCACATTTAAACAGAGCAGATCCTGGTTTCTTTGCTGAAGTATTTTTGTCTATGAATCTTGCTTTCCTAACAACTGCAAAATATTATGTTTCTATGGCTACATCAGAAGTGCTCTTAAGTAGGGGTTTGAGAAAACAAAAGCAGGAAGGCCGGGGCAAGATATGAAGGTGAGAAGATGACTGACATTTCCTTTGCCTTTTTAAACCTGTATATCCATTCATCTCTGAAGGGCCCTTTGTTGACTAAGCAGCACCCCGACTGTGGTACCTTTGGACAGATGTGTGTGAAGCCCTGGTTCCTACACACATCCAGAGGGGCCATAGTGATGACACCCAAGAACACCAATTGAGTTCTGAATAACATGGACCACCTTTACAGTTGATACCCAAAGTTGAGGTTGACAGGTTCTCTTGAGGACAAGATTAGAACTAAGAAATGTGCGCACATTTCAGGAATAGCTGGCAATGATGAGGAAGAAGAGAGACAGGGATGGTGTAGGCTGGAGTGGGACTCTGGCCGGTTTTCCGTCACCTGCTTCCTGCCGGGGAGAAGGCCCCGTCCTCCAGTCCTACCACCAGGGGGCGCCGGCCGCCGCCCCCTCCGTTTCGGGCCCAGGTTGGCCTGAGGGTGAGCAAGGTGCTTTCTTCCTTCATCCGCCCCTTCGCTGGTGGGATGAAATGAGAACCATTCGAATACTAACTGGTAGTACATGTAGGGGAAAAGAAAAGAGATTAGGAAACAAAATTGAATTTTTGGACACTTCCATCTCCTTCTGCTGGCTCATGCGTGTGTTTTTATTTCACACCAACTTGCATGACTCAGAGAATATTTTGGGGGCTTCTAAGAAGATGGAAGCCTTCCTTCTGCTTCCTGTTGTTCTGGCTTGGCCTTTGGTGTTCACTGGTTGGATTGCAGTATAAATGCCCGGTGTTGGATGCAGACTCCCATTGTGACTTCTTGTATTTATGGAAGATACACATTTTGAAGAATTTTTCTCCCCCAAATGTGTTATTGAATGTGTGAGGGAACTTTCTGCTACCTTCTGGGGCTGCTCCAGCTCCTGGCTGGCAAATCTGTATGGTGGGTGATTTATTCACAGAGATGGAGTGGGTGGGGGGGGGCTCTGCTATCCCAGCCCAGCAGGAGGCCAGTTCTTACTCAGAAAATGGTGGCTCATGCCTGTGATCCCAGGACTGTGGGAGGCTGAGGCAGGAGGATTGCTTGAGCTCAGGAGTTCAAGACTTGTCTCAGCGAGAGTGAGACCCTGACTCATTAAAAAAATGAAAAACCCAGCTGGGCTCCTTGGCCAGTGCCTATAATCCCAGCAGCTGGGCTCAGTGGCTCATGCCTGTAATCCCAGCACTTTGGGAGGCCCAGGTAGGTGGATCGCCTGAGCTCACAAGTTCGAGACCAGCCTGAGCCAGAGTGAGACCCCCATCTCTAAAAATAGCCGGGCATCATGGCAGGCACCTGTAGTCCCAGCTACTCTCTTAGCTAAGGCAAGAGAATTGCTTGAGCCCAAGATTTGAGGTTGCTATGACTATGATGCCATGGCACTCTACCAAAGGTAGACAAAGTGAGACTCTGTCTCAAAAAAAAAAAAAAAGAAGATGGGTTCTCCAAGCTCCTGAGGAACATGATTCAGAGCGCAAACTCCAAAGAATTCCCATACTCAATTGACTGGCTCTTCCTACATCTTTTTTTTTCTGTCTTTGCTGCCCTAGGCCTAAATTTTTTAAATTTCTCTTCATGTTTTTTATTTGGCAGTCTTTTCCCAGTTTATGGTCTTTTTTCTTTTAAGTGAGAGTTGTTTTTATACCCTTAATCATAATTTCCTGTCTTGCTTGATTGATTCCATACCCCTTATGAATGGTCAGCAGAGCTGAGGAAGAAGGTTTATGGTCGGACTGAAGTACCTGAGGAGTGTGTGTGGTGTGTATGTGGGGACAGAGGTATGTGTGCATTTGTGTGTGGTGTGTATGTGAGAGAGACTCTGGAAGGTACATGTGATATGTGTGTGTCACTGAATATGAGACTGTGGGGAGTGTGTGTGTGACTGGTGTGTGACTATGTGTAGGTGAGACTCGGGAGGTGGACCGTTTGTGTGTGCTGTGTATGTGAGACTGTGTGTGAGTGGCATGTGCGGTATGTGTGTTTGTGTGTATGACTACGTGTGAGACTTTGCAGGGAGGAGCTGTGGCATGTATGTATAGGTGAGACTTAGTGTGTATGAGTGAGGGGGGTGTGTGTGTGTGCGTGTGACTGTGGGGGGAGGTGTAGTGTGTGACTGTGGACATGAGACATGAGTGTGTGTGCGACTGTGAGGGGAGGTATGTGTGTGGATGTGGACATGCATGTACCCTGTGTTGCCAGCCCTGACCGTCCCACGAATCTTCCTCACAGAGCAGAACCCTGTAGTGCTCAGAGATATTGGACCACTCTGTCCCCCCATGAAGAGCTGAAGAGGCCTACCTAGGGCTGTGTCATGCTGTGTGACCCTCTAGCTGCCAGTGTCAAATCCAAGATCTCGAACATACTTTACAAAGCAGAGAGGTTTTTTTGATGCTGCATTGTTTTATCAGCATTGCCTTCCGAATTCTCTGGAGGTGAGTGTGAGTTTTGTTCCCTTTCTCTTTTGTAGCCTGTAACATCTGCACCCCAGGATTTTCCCTCTCTTCTCTCTCTCTTTGCCCCAGGCTTCCCCCCTTTACACATTTGAAACCCTCTATGGAAGTTGAATCATCTTGTTTCCTTTTTTGGTCACAGTTGGGCTTTCTTCCACTTTCAGAGACTTGAGATATGTGAAACAAATCAGTTCCTTGCGTGATGCTGTCTGTAACGTGTCTGTTTGGTATGTCAGTCCCTTGTCATGCCTGGCCCATGCCGAGAACCACTCTTTAGATGTTTTAAATGACTGACATGAAGTGTGTGTGGCTGAAGATGAAATGATTCTGAATATTTTATTTGGGAGGGGAAAAAATCTAAAGGGAGAAATGAAACCCCCAGCCCCAGGAGTCACTTTCAGTATCTCTGAGAGTCAGGGAAATGCCCTAGACTTGGCCCCTTGATGGTGTAGGGGAGGGAGACTGGATCCTGGGACTCTCTGAGGCAGCTTTTTGCCAAATAGATGCACCCGGAGCTGTGTATGTAAAGCATGTCACCACGTGATCTGTGTGTGTAGCCCTTCCTGGCTCCCACCAGATGGGGAAATGTCTCTAGCAGTTGTCAGCTTGGAACTAAGTTACTTGTATCTTAATAAAGGGATTATTGAACCTAGAGGCCGGTGACTAATGAACGTGCCCATCATGTTGACCAGTCCCAGTGCAGTCACATTTTGGCAGGTACTGTCCACTGATATCATTAAAATGGACCTCAGCCTCATTCCCTGGGATTCCTGTTGGACCCGCTCAGTTACCATAATAGAGGCCATTTCTCCTAGCAGGAGATGGGCAGCTTTTAGCAGGGCTGTCACGCTGAGGATGCTAAATTTTCTTTGGAATCCTGCCATAGGGCCCCAGATTTGATGTAAGAAATGGGAGACGTAGTGGTAGAAAATTTTTGATGATATTGTCAGGAGACATAAATTGGATGGGCTTGGGTTTTGTGACCTTTGCTGAACCAAGTGTTATATTGGGAAGGGAAGCGGGGGAGATGCTGGTTAGTCAGACCTGAGTCACTTTCCCACCCCTGCACTGGGAGTGGGGGACGGCACCAGGATATCCAAACCACAAACCCCGAGAGTTCCAAAGAAAATATGGGTTGTGGATCCAAGGCGGGGGAATGATGTTAGGCAGACACCAATAGGAAATCCCACTTACATCTGGGATGGGGCTGTTAGGTGTTTGGTGCTGACGACAGTATGGACGCCTGAGTTTCATTGATTCATGATTCAGAATATTGTGGACGAAATGAAGTAGTGAATGGCACTCAGCCCATGAATGCCATTTTGAGGGGGAAATAGTGAACTTGCTGCTCATCAAAAAGCTTTTTGTCTCCTATTTGGGTGTTGGACACATGTTTCCTATATAGAGAATGAGGGTCTCCAATGTGACTAAAAATTTTAGTGATTTAAGGCTTTTCTGTGTGTAGGCACCAATTGGAGGACTTGTTGCATCAAGATGGACGTTCTCACCCCAAGTTTCTGATTCAGTAGAGGTGAAGTTCAAGAATTTACATTTTTGCCAAGCATTGCGGCTCACACCTAGCATTTTGGGAGTCTGAGACAGGAGGATTACTTGAGGCGGGTGTTTGAGACCAACCTGGGCAACCTAGGGAGACCCTATCTCTAGAAAAAAAAGAGAGAAAGCATTTGCATTTCTAATATGCTCCTAAACGACCCAGGTGCTACTATTCCAGGGCCCACACATTTGGTCCTAGTGATTTAAGGTTAATGACTTAAATATTCCATTTACAAAAAAACAAGAAGGAAAGGAAGGAAGGAGGGAAGTCAGGCAAGGATTCAATAAATGCATTCAAAGATGTTCAGACTTCATAAATAACCAATGTGTTCAAGTAATCATGGTGGTGGCTCGTCCTTTCCAACCATTAGCAAAGTTTTAAAAGAGAGATTAAACTTAGTGTTGATTAAGGTTTTGGGAAAAGGCTGTATCATGCAATGTTGTTTACAAATGTGAACTAGTTCAGCCTTTCTGGAGGACAGTTTGGCTGTATGTTTCAAAATATAAAGTGTGTTTTTGACACTAAAGTCCCACTTCTTGGGATTTTACTCTAAGAAATCCTATGTGTGAAAAGATGCACACACAGGGTTATTCATCACGATTGCATTTATAATGAGAAATAGGGTGAACCCATTAAATAGTCCTCATGGGGAGCAAGTTAGGAAAATTATGTACAGACACACAAAGGCATGTTACGCAGCTATAAGGAGATGGGAACACCTGGTGTCTGCAGGGAAGCAGGTCCCTGTGAGGGGTGGGGGGTCTTGGCTGTGCATCCTGGTTCCCTCTTCCTCTTTAGGGAGAGTAAGAATGTTATAATGAAAACAGGAGGAGTAGCAAATATGTACTCACCTCTAGCCGAGGATGATTTGTTTGTTTGTTTATTTATTTATTTAGAGACAGAGTCTCACTTTGTCACCCTCGGTCATAGCTCACAGTAACCTCCAGCTCTTGGGCTTAGGCAATTCTTTTGCCTCAGCCTCCCGAGTAGCTGGGACCACAGGCGCCCACCACAACGCCCGGTTATTTTTTTGTTGCAGTTTGGCCAGGGCTGGATTTGAACCCACCACCTTCAGTATATGGGGCTGGCACCCTACTCACTGAGCCACAGGCCCTGCCCATGATTTGTATATTTAAATCTTATTTGTGTAAAAGTATTTTTCTACCCATCTGTCTAGTCTTCCATCCATGCACACGTTTATGTTCATGTAACAAACAGATGTGCATTATTTTGTTTCTTGTCATCAAATATCATTGAGCAGACTGACAAGGTAGATAAGGTGCTTTCTGTTCATGTAATTTACATCCACTAGGGAAAGGCAGGTTATAAGTAGAAAAATATAGGAGATTTGATTCTCGATGTAAAAAGTGCTTTGCAAAAGGTAAAAATAGAGCATATTGCTTACCAGTATTTTAACAGTGGCTGTTTATCAAAGGTAAGACTACGGGTACGTTTTCCTTTCTTCTTTGAACTTTTCTATGTTGTCAAAGTTTTACTTTTTCTAAGACAGTTGTCCTTAACTTGGTCCACTGGGCCCTGGCGACTCTTCCTTCATCAACCAGAGCACCTCACTCCTCCCTCTCTCCAACATTGCCTTAGCTGCACCTGCATTGAATTGGAGGCTACTTCCCTCCATGAGGACAGGAACTGGGGTCTGTTTTGTTCAACACAGTGTTTAACAGAAGTGGCCAAGGTTGATTATTTGTGAAATTTGTAGAATGAATGAATGAGTGTACAGATGTATTATTTTGCCTTAAACAATAAAGGTATTTAAAAACATTTAACAGCTCTGCACCTGTAGCTCAGCAGTTAGGGCGCCAGCCACATACACAGGGCTGGCAAGTTTGAACCTACCCCGGGCCTGCTAAATAACAATGACAACAACAACAACAACAACAAATAGCTGGGCATTGTGGTGGGCACTTGTAGTCCTAGCTACTTGGGAGGCTGAGGCAAGAGAATCCCTTAAGTCCTAGAGGTTGAGGTTGTTGTGAGCTGTGACGCCATGACACTCTATTGAGGGCAACAAAGTGAGACACTGTCTCAAATAAATAAATACACATTTAAAACAAGGAATATTATTTGTATATAAAATAATTATTTGCTTTATAAAATAATTCATGTTACCTTTTAAAATGAGATGAATTGGGGGACGGGGTGACTCATCTCCATCACACACACCAAGTGTACATACCCTTGGAGTAGGGTAGAAAGTCCAGCATTCATACCTTCCCCCGCAAGAGGTTTGGTGCTTGAGTAATACTTGGGCAGTCCTTACTGTTTCTGGGACTCATCTGAAAATGAGGATATTGGACCCAGTGATATTTGGCTAAGGTCCTTTCCAGCTGAAAATTCCTGTGGTTCTATGAGATCTGAGATGGATACTTAGATCAGGAGTCAGTAATTGTTTTAGTCTGTTTGGGAGACTATAATAGAATACCATAGATGGGTGGTTTATGAACAACAGAAATTCATTTCTTATAGTTGTAGAGGATGTGGGGAGCAAGATTAAGGCATCAGAAGACGTGGTATCTGGTGAAAGATGATTTTCCCAGGTCATAGACAGAAGTCCTCTTGTGTCCTCATGTGGTGGGAGGAGGGGAGAGAGCTCTTTAGGGTCCCTTTGGTAAGGGCACTAGTCCCATACAGGAGCCTCATGACCTAATTACCTCCCAAAGGCCCCACCTCCTAATTCACCCACATTGGAAAATAGATTTCAACATATACATTTGGGAGGGATATAAACATTCAGTCTGTAGCAGTGATTTATCATATGTTCAGAAAATAATTTAAAACAAATACAGCAGAACCTCCATAGATGACCATCTCCCTACACTGACCACCTCCTTAGTTGACCTAATTTACATAGACCGGACATCCACCACATGTACGTATCAATACAGTAGGCCTAGTTCTTCATGTTGACCACCGCTGTATGTTGACCAGTTTGTTATAGTCCCTCAGGTTGTCAGCTTACAGAGGTTCTGTTGCATATTCTACTCTGTAGCTATCTGTGTCCTGGCCAAAGGAAGTGGGAAAAATATGGTATAACTATATCATATATGGTGAGGTGCGTGAAAGACCAGTAAGGCTAACCTTTTGCTTACCATTGTAAGATCTGTAATATGATATAGCAAAATAATTTGACTAATTATGAGTCCACAAGAAAACAGTTTCTAAAAAAAATATTTTGTGGGTAAATGCTAGAAATCATCCCTAATACCAGTTAGTGTTAAAACCAAAGAACAAAAATGTTAATTCATTTATAGAATTTGGGTCAGTTATTATTTTATCCTTAGAATTGAGCAAATACTCATGTATTATATAGTATTTCTGGATTTATAAAATCTTATTACTTCAAGGAAATCTCCCTGAAGAAGATAATATTCTTCATAGTATATCTAAATTCTACCTGGAAAACTAGGCCTTTGTAGGAACTTAAAAATATTGGCTCTCTGTCCCCTGCAGCCTTTTTGTCCACATCAGTCATCTTTAAAGATGCGATTGTGGCTGGGTGCAGTGGCTCACATCTGAAGTGGGTGGATTGCTTGAGCCCAGAGTTTGAGGCTGCAGTGGGTTATGATCACACCACTGTACTCCAGCAAGAATGACAGCAAGATCCTGTCTCTAAAATAACAAAACAAAAAACAAAAACAAAGTAAAGAAGTAATTGGTTTTTTTGTTTGTTTTTTTGTAGAGATAGATCTCACTTTATCGCCCTTGGTAGAGTGCTGTGGCGTCTTGCAGCAACCTCCAGCTCTTGGGCTTAGGCAATTCTCTTGCCTCAGCCTCCCAAGTAGCTGGGATTACAGGCGCCCACCACAACGCCCGTCTATTTTTTTGTTGCAGTTTGGCCGGAGCTGGGTTTGAACCTGCCACCCTCGGTATATGGGGCCAGCGCCCCACCCACTGAGCCACAGGTGCCACCCAAAAGTAATTGTTTTGTTTAGAGAGAAGCAGTATTATAACTGAAGTTATTACAGCAAAGGGAAGGATGGTCCTGTTTTTAGGATAATTAAGGCATTGTTTATATGACAGGCATGAGTCTCTTTATTAGGGAGTTATCTGTCCTGAGGAAAAAGACACCATTGAGATACAGGTTGAATATCTCAAACCAAAATGCATGGGACCAGAAGCATTTCAGATTTCAGGCTTTTTTGAGATTGGGGCATACTTGCATATATATAACAAGGTATCTTGGGGGATGGGATCCAAGTCTAAACATGAAATTCATTATGTTTCATATGCATCTTATATACATGGCCTGAAGAGAATTTTATACAGTATTTTTATTATTTTTTGTGATGGAACAATGTTTTGACTGCGTTTTGACTATGACTGGTCACATGAGGTCAGGTATAGGATTTTCCACTATGGTGACTGTTGGCACTCCAAAAGTTTCAAATTTCAGAGGATTTCAGATTTTCAGGTTAGGAATGTTCAATCTGTATAAAATGAATTTTTGAAAGAAGCTTAATCCTGTTTACAAGGATGTAGACTGAAATTTAAGGGAGGTTTTTCTTGTAACTCCACGGAAGGGAGCTGAAAAGCTGGCAATGCCTCAAAGGAGGCTGCTATGACAAAGAGATCACTGACCCAGCAATGCAAAGAAGATAGCCTTTATTTCCCTGCACAGAACAGTCCTCAGGCAGCTATTAGCAGCTAGTCCTGGGAAGCAGGCTGCTCTGCCCTGAAGGCCAGCCTGGTGTGGCTTCTGTCCATGCTAATGTTGCACACTGTCCCCAGTGTATCCTCCACACAACAGAAGCTGGTTCACCTTCAGCCAGGAGGTGGAGGACGTTGCCCCAAATTTGCACTTGCCCCTTGCACTCACACATTCCACAGGTCAGAACTGAGTCATGAGGCCACACAAGCTACCAAGAAGGCCAGAAAATGTATCTTCTAGCTGGGTGGCCATGTGCCCAGTGAAAATTCAGAGGGTTCTTTTTCTGGAAGAAATAAATAATGGATACCCTGGTGGGGAGGAGTAGGGGAATTCGACTCTACTATAGTGGTCTTGGGGAAATTCAAAGGGTAAGGGTGCTGGTTGGGTGCTGTGGCTCACGCCTATAATACTAGCACTTTGGGAGGCTGAGGTAGGAGTATCACTTGACTCTGGTCATTTAAGGCCAGCCTGAGCAAGTGTGAGACCCAATCTCTACTAAAAATAGAAAAATTAGCCAGGCATGGTGGTGTGTACCTGTAGCCCCAGCTACGCAGGAGGCTGAGGTGGTAGGATCACTGGAGTCAAGGAATTTGAGGTCTCTGTAAGCTATGATGATGGCACTGTACTCTAGCCACTGTGACAAAGTGGGACTCTGTCTCAAGAAAAGAAAAAAAATGAAAGAAAAAGAAAAACATAGGGGAAAGGTGCTGAAGGTTGTAACACAGAAGAAACATAATTTTTCTTTTCTTTTTTATTTTAATTTAAATTGCATGTGTGGAAAGAAAATCGTGGTTGTGTGTGTTTACAACCGATACAGAAGGAATAGAGCCACGAGTTCTGTTTCACAATCTGTGTGGAAGATTTTACCTTTGGTAGTTTTACCTTTGACAGTTTTATCTTTGACAGTTTCATCAAGTTTCCAGCAATTTTTTTTGTTTCCTCTCAGACAGAGGTCAGTGTGACCACCTACTCCTTCCATAAATCAATACTTTCACTTACCAAGTTGAAGCCAGCTGCCTACTCCTGAGCCACAAGGATCTCTTTTGCCCTGTGGGCAGAGTCAAATTTACCCTGAAGCAAAAGCAGAGACTTTAGGCCTCTCACTTCAGGCCCCTTCCTACATCTCTGCTATGCCCTAGCACTATGTTCAAGGGGTCCTTTTGCATTTTTTTCTTTTTTTTAGAGCTCTACAAATTCTTAAGCTTCCTGCTTCACAAAATCAGGCCTTGGGAACCTCTTCCTTTCCCCATCAAACCCCACCAAAATTCCTACTTTTTCCCAGAGGGCCACAGGCTCCCTAGTGACCCATTTTGCCTTGACAACATAGTTTCTTGGAAGAAAACACCCTAATGGAAAAATATACCAAAAGAGAGAGATGTTGGGATTAATCCTTTTGCCAGGCATGGTGGCTCATGCTGTAATCCTAGCACTCTGGGAGGCCAAGACAGGTAGATTGCTTTGACCTCAGGATTTCGAGACCAGCCTGAGCAAGAGTGAGACACCCCCACCCCTGAGTATGGTAATGCACGCCTGTAGTCTTAGCTACTCAGGAGGCTGAGGCAGGAGGATTGCTCGAACCCAGGAGTCTGAGGTTATAGTGATGGATGATGATGCCACTGTTCTCTAGCCTGGGCATTGGAGCCAGACCCTGTCTTTTTAAAACGTATATATAAAGGAAATTAATCCTTTAATGTCTCCCACATAAAGTACGCTTTTTTGCTCACATCCAATTTTGTGTGCCTTTGAGGACTCTCATTCATCTCAGTAGGAGTCTGCAGGAAAATCTGTTTTTTATGGTACTTTGACTCAACAGCCAAATGCCTCCCTGCAATGAGGGTTTCATGCTGTGGTCACTAGGCGGTGGCTCAGGAGAAACCCACAGGCTGCCCAACACCTGTGTCTCTCCTTGGGATTCAGGGAAGAGCACCCTGCCTGCAGGGGTAAGCACTGTCATGCTTCCTCTCCTCCCTGTCCCACCCTCTGGGTGTCATCAAAGCTTGCCACTGTTTATGTTAATTTCTGACAGGTCAGGGTCTTCTGTGTAAGGACCCCTGTAGCCAGAAATTCCTTGTCACTGAAGAATCTGCCATTCGTTCTGCTTTCAGATTTGAAAAATTAATCTTTAATCAGCCTAAAACCTTGTTCCTGGAGTGGAGTTTTGATTATATATGGGGAAGAGGAGGAGGAGAGGCTGATGCAAACATGTACAAAATACATATTGTGCATGTAATTTCAGGGAGGGCAGGACATTCTGATACCCAGCCTCTGCTCTAGAGATTGAAAATGTAGCTCCTTTAACCAGTTAGTTTAAAAGAAAAGGGGGGGGGGGCATAGCAGTACTTTCTTCATGAGAATATGGGGGTAAGGGAGTGGAGATTAAATGAGATAATTCACATAAAGTGGTTAGCGCCGTGTCTGATGCAGACTAATCAAGTATAATTGTTCACCTTTCTGTTGGGATTTGAGTAATCTTGCTGGTTTCCATGAATTCTTTATGTAGTAATAACACTAAAAACCTTTGCTTTTTTCCCAGCCTGTCATTTGCCTTTTAATTGGAAGGATCATAGTTAGAAGCTTTTTTAATGTAGCCAAATCTACATTCTGTATTTTGTGTGTGATTTATTAATTACTTCCAGATTGGGCCATTGTCCTTCCTCCAGAGCTGACAGATTCTGTTGGTTCTAGATGGTTCTCTCACAGCGGTGTGATTTTTATTCTTCAGCCATCAGATCCATCTGGAATTTATCTTGGTATACGCTCTGAGGTGAGAGTTGGACTTGATATCTTTTTTTCCTGTTGCCAGCCAATTATTCTCCATCCATTTATTAAGTGATCTTCCTTTTCTCCCTGTATTGTAGCATTTTCTTTATCATATAATAAATTTCCGTATCTTGTAGGGTCTTTTTCTAGGCTCCTTGTTCTGTTTTACAGAATAACTATCTGCCTATTTTTGTATACATCTGTCTTTAATATCTTCTAGGACTAATCCCCTTCTAAACTCTTAGTAGTTGTTGTTTTTCTATAAAATATGCACACCAGTTTATTTTTCCAGATAAAGTTTTGAAAAATATTGACAAATTCTAAGAAAAATTCCCTGGGGATGGTGCCTGTGGCTCAGTGGGTAGGGCACCGGCCCTATGTACAAAGGGTGGCAGGTTCAAACCAGGCCCTGGCCAAACTGCAACAAAAAACTAGCCAGGCATTGTGGTGGGTGTCTGTAGTCCCAGCCTCTTAGGAGGCTGAGGCAGGAGAATCACTTTAGCCTAGGAGTTGGAGGTTGCTGTGGGCTGTGTGATGCCACTGCACTCTACCAAGGGCGATAAGGTGAGACTCTGTCTGTACAAAAAAAAAAAAAAAACCTGGGCTCAAGCAATCGCCCTGTCTCAGCCTTCTGAGTGGCTGGGACTACAGGTGCCGACCACAATGACCAGCTAATTTTTCTATTTTTTAGAGATAGAGTCTCACTTTTGTTCAGACAGGTCTCAACTATTGAACTAAAGGAATCCTCGGCCTCTTAGATTACAGGTGTGAACTACTGAGCCCCGCCTTCCCCTGGGAATTTTTATTGAAATCAAATTAACTCCTGTAAGTTAATTGGGTGATGTTGCCATCTTTACAATATTGTTTTAACAACCTGGAACATCATTGTGTCTTTTTCCAAGTATTCAACTAGTCTTTTAGCTTATATTTATCAGTAAGGAAAATGAGTGATTTGCTAATATTTGGATTAAAAAAACTTTTTAGCAAAAAAAGAAAAAAGCAACATTTTAGCATGGAAAAAGGATATCTTTTCCCTCCTGAAGGACATATCCATGTAATTTTAGAATCAAAATATGGTAGTTAAACTTTACTCCAAAGAGATAAAAGCTGGAATTTACAGGAGACTACAATGTCATGTCATGAAATGTGCCTCTTAGTTTCCCTCTTTTTATCTGTTAGAAATGCAGGAAGATTATTCATCACAAACATATGAGTTATTGTAACAAAATCTCTCTAAGTCAGAGTAAGGATCAAGGTGGAATGGGCTTCACGGTTGTTTTTGGAGGCTTTTGGAGGCTTTATTGTTTCTTCTGGGTGGACCTTTCTCCCCATACCCTCCTACTAGTGAGTCTCCACTGCTCTTTCCACCTGCGATCCCAGTATGTTCCCTCCTAACTTCTAACAGTGTCTCGTAAACCAAAAATGGGATGTGTGGTCTCATGAAGGCTCGAATGTATTTATGAGGATAGCGAGTAAACTTTTTGGTATCAGGATAATCTCAGAAAATCTGGACCATACAATCAGTGTTCTTTTAATCTTTGAGCACGCATTTTTTGGGAAATTTATTTCATTTTGGAGGTGAGGTGGAGGAGAGGGGGTAAAATGGTTGCAGAATAAGGAATGTTATTCTTTTTTTTTTTTTTTTTTTTGAGACAGAGCCTCAAGTTGTCACCCTGGGTAGAGTGCTGTGGCATCACAGCTCACAGCAACCTCCAGCCCCTGGGTTTAAGCGATTCTCTTGCCTCAGCCTCCTAAGTAGCTGGGACTACAGGTGCCAGCCACAATGCCCAGCTATTTTTTGGTTGTGGTTGTCATTGTTGTTTGGCAGGCCCGGGCTGCATTTGAACCCACCAGCTCTGGTGTATGTGGCTGGCGCCTTAGCCGCTTGACCTACAGGTGCCAAGCCAGGAATGTTATTCTTTTTCAATTTCTTAAATTCCTTCAGCCTCTTTAATTCAAGCCTTAGATTCTGCCCTTCCTCCAACCCAGGTGAGTGAAGCAAAGCTGGTACCTCAAATTTGGAGTTACGGTATGTTCCTGATTAGAAACTTCAACTTTCACACAAGGTGGAGGAGGTTTGAGATGGCTTTTTTTGTCTGAGGCTCTAGGTATAAAGCTCTTGGATTTGGTCTCTCTCTTTTTTTTTTTTTTTGAGACAGAGTCTCACTTTGTTGCCCTCGGTAGAGTGCTGTGGCATCACAGCTCAACAGCAACCTCAGACTCTTGGGCTCTAGCGATTCTCTTGCCTCAGCCTCCCAGCTAGCTGGGACTATAGGTGCCCACCACAATGCCCAGCTATTTTTTTGAGACGAGGTCTCTGTCTGCCTCAGGCTGGTCTTGAACCTGTGAGCTCAGGCAATCTACCTGCCTCAGACTCCAAAGTGCTAGGATTATAGGCGTGAGCCACTGTGCCCAGCCTGACCTCTTTTTTAATCCCTCATCTGCTCAAAAGGAATCTGAGTTCAACTGAAGCACACAAAATGTTCAAAATCAGTAAGAGGAATCTTCCAAGGTGACATTCCTGCTTAACAGGCTCTATACATACAATAGTGTTGTTTAGCAAGAAAGACCAAACATACCTACTGGAATACAGGATGTTTCTAAATTTAAAGTTCATGCTTTAAGTAGATCTTTGTGCTTGGTTTTGGATTGCTTGTTTTCAACTTTGGGTTTGTGGTAGTTGGTGGGAAGAATTAGGGATGACGTGGAGGTTATTTTCCTCTCTTAGGATAAACAGACTGAGCTAACTCTGTTTATCTTTTGCACTCGAGCACTGCTTCTTTAATAGTTTTACACTTGGAGAATAAAAGTGAAATTTCTTATAAAGTTGATAAACATACAGTCATGATATTTCATGGGGATGAGAGAGAACCTCATAGAGCAGGCTTTTTAATGATACTAGTTTAGTGTAACAGTCATACTATCTATTTTTCCCCAGCTTCTCTGAAAGCTGGTGTGGGATAATCCTCCTCATGGCAGTTCTGCTGTAAGTCCGATCTGTTGCCTAGGTTAAACGGCGTACTCTCTGGGGAAATCAAACTTTTCTTTTGTAATAGAGAATGAAACAGATCGGAGGATGGGTGTGATAAGAGTTGTTCCCCACAGCTAAGCCTGGACAAGGGTCTTTGAGCAGGCACCAACAGGGGGCTTTGCTAAGCCTTCAGTGGATGTAGTCTGGTTCCCAAAGCTCTGGAAGAATATTAACTATAGACATAAATCTAACTTTTCTCTTTTAAAAAATCAGAAAGGAACGTCTCTTTACAATATAATTTTCTGTATAAATGCACAGTGCAGATTTTCTGACTTTAGTGTCTTTACATCACCAAAATAGAAGAAAGGTCATAATCCTCTAGGTGATTATAGTCTACAGGTAAAGGATAACTAGCAGAGCACCTGATCTTGCCAGGTTAGGACTATCATGTTAACCTGTTTGGGTGCAGTCAGATGCTGTTATTGGCACTGTGGTCTTGTACAGACTTCAGCACCCTCTTTCCTGGTGAGACTGCAGTAGGGCAGAAGAAGAGCAGGTGGGTGGCCACAGCTTCTTCATGGTGGTGACGGTTCTTTACAGATGAGCTAGGTATTCCTAGCTGTGACTTTGCAGGCTGTGCCAGGTAAAGAGGAAGCCTGACCGAGACAGCACAGAGGGGAGTGATCTAGCTGATGTGGTCTTCAGCTCCAGAGAGCTGAGAGTTCATTCTGCTTCCTGCCAGTCTGAGACCATGCAGACAGGACCGAAAGTTAGGGGAGTAAGGCTTTAGATTCTATTCTGGCACTTATTAGCTGTGTGACTTCAGGCAGGTAGCTGCTTCTGCTACCAAATGAGAGTGATTAACCTGCCCTGCCTACCTGAGAGAATAAAAGTAAGGATTAGATGAAACCACTTGAGACTGTTAGAAGGGTTTACTGGCCTATGATACTATTACTGCATCTTAGAGATCCTCTGCATTTAAATATATAAGAGGGAAAAAAGCTAATGGTTGAAGATGTTTAATCACACTCAGAATTCCCCACGTCTTAGGAAGTTCATACAGTGCTCTCCATGGCTCTTGAAAATCAAGGTGAGGGAGCAGGAGATGTTCTGTTGAAGTTCCGCTGAGGCTCTGAAGCCTTGTTCCATGTATGGTTTCAGTTTCATAAGGCTCTGTGCTTTTCCTAAGTGCCTCAGAGCTGCCCAGCAATTTTGGTTACATCATCAGTCTGGCATTTAATCTTACTTAAGCTAGATGTATATTTTGCTCATCAGATTCTTAGGTTAGAAAATATAGGTATGTTGTATGGGTTTTTCTACCAGACTGTCCTTTCTGTTTTCTCAGTGTTTTTTTTTTTTTTTTTTTTCTTAATCAATGTAGGTTTTATTACCCTTTCTCATCCTGTCAGACCTTGTCAGACATAATAATTTTCCCGTTCTGCTCTGATTTCAGAAGTCATCCAACATGTTTTTTTTTTTTTTTTTTTACGTGTTTGTCAGCTCCGCTGTTGGAGCCTGTCTGAGTGTTTTCTCAGGAAGTATAGTCTCTAGCTGACAGATAATGGAGGTTGTCCTCTTTCTGTTTCCTGGCAGGCCATGCATTTTGATGTGAACAGGAGATCTCGTCTTGTATCTGCACAGTTGTGCCTGTAGGAAAATGGCAGGAAGAAGGTGTCTTAAGTGACAATGATATCACAACATGGATTTTTGAGAACAGTGAGGTTGAAGGAGAGTTTAGTATTGAAAGTGAGCATGAAGAAACTCTTCCTATATGCAGTGATGTTAGTTTCAGGGAATCTGAAGCTAGCGATGAAGAAGAAAGTGATCATAATACAGAATCTGTAACAACTAGCTGGAAGGTTTATCCTGGTGTTGATGGTGATCTTGTAAAGTTCCCACACTCTATCACACAGTAAGTACTCACCCTTCTTCAAAGCGCTCATTCAAAAACTGACCTTGAATATTTCTAGCTCTTTTTCTCAGCTGATCTTATTGGTGAAATTGGGACTGTAACAAATATGTATGTAGCAGAAAAAATAAAGATGACTCCAGTAACAAAATACTCAATGTGGCACTCATGGAAGGATGTTTCATCAGAAGAAATGAAGGCTGCCTTTGGTTGAACATGGCTCTGAATTTTTTTTTTTTAATTGTTAAATCATAGCTATGTACATTAATGCAACCAAGGGGTACAATGTGCTGGTTTCATATACAATCTGAAATATTCTCGTCAAACTGTTCAATCTCAGTGTTATTTTATCTCTGTTTTTCCCTAGGGTCAGGCTGGCCTGACCCTCCTTCCTTCCTTCCCCACTCCGCTGAGCACCGTCTCATACACAAAAGCCATCTCTTTTCACTGGCTGCCAGAAACTTAGTTTCCTTAAGCAGAAGCAGAAGTTTTCTCCTTCGCCCATTGTGCTGGTGTTCACATCGTGCTTACGTTGCTTTACCAGTGAAGTGAGGACACCAACGAAGACTCCCCTTTCCACATCCTGGGCAAAGAAGGTGGCCTAAGAAGGCACACAGATGGCTTTGTTTGCCTGGCAGTAACACAGGGTCTAGAAAACTTAAATTAGTAAGAACACTTGTAATATTGGAAGATTTCTTATAAGATCCAGGATTTCAATTTTGCAAGGAAGATTGTTAGATGGCAATGCTGGGCAGCAGAAACCGGGGAGAACTGTCCCTTAGCCACGGCAGGGTCTTCCAGGGAGCTTAGCTGCCACCCAGAGCTTTTCACTCCCTTCCTTTACCTAGACAGGCATTTGTGTTTGTCTGACTCTTTCACATGTGTACAGCATCCTTCACAACTTGGCCCCAGCCTGCCTCTGCCCTTCTCTTCTGCCACATCCCCACAGGCATCCTTTCAGTAGCTGTGCTACAAAATAGAGTTGTCTGCCTTGTTAAGCAAAAGTTATTCATGACACTTGTTAAATAAGGAAGACTTTATTTAATTAGTCTCCTGAAGGGCAGTGCCTGTGGCTCAACAGAGTAGGGCTCTAGCCCCAGATGCTGGAGGTGGTGGGTTCAAACCCAGCCGCGGCCAAAAACTGCAAAAAAAAAAAAAAAAAAAAAAGAAAGAAATCTCCTGAAATGGGTTTTGTAGTACCAGAGATCTGGCTCAACTCTTTTACAAGGACAGATGGGAATCTGGGGGTGGGGGTGGGGCCCTAAATGGAACATTACTGAGCAGAAGCATCAGGGCAGGGGGACCTGATAGGATTCCTGCTGAGGGCAGGCAGGGTGGGAGATACCAGGGTGGAGGGGATTCTCACTAAAACTGACATAGCAGGAGCTGTGATAAAACTGAACTCTACAAGGCCAGACACTGAAGCCCAACATCAAGGCTTTGAGGGCTTCGAGGAGCCTAACAGGAGTCAGGCCAAGGAAGGAGTTCTTGTCCGACTGTGTTTGCTTGTGTAGTTAACTTTTACCAGAAAGATTCAGCTTGCAGACCCCTCTGGAGCATTGATTAGCCATAAGGTGTGTGCCTGATCTGGCTGGCACTTGTGCAGTCTCCAGGTACGGTTTGCTCTTGAACAACTCTTTGAACTATGTGGGTCCACTTACATGTAGGGTTTTTTCACAAGAAGTTACAGTGAGTGTGCCTGCCTCTCATGCCTCCCCTTTCATTCCCCCATCTCTCCTGCCCCTGCCACCCCTGAGACAGCAAGGCCACCTCCTCCTGAGCCTGCTCCTTGTGAAGACCCTGAGGGTGAGAGCCTTTGTGATGATCCACTTCCACATTTTAATGAATAGATTTCTCTTTCTTACGTTTTCTTAATAACATTTTCTCTTCTCTAGCTTACTTTATCATAAGAATGCAGTATATAATATACATAACAATTGACTGGTTAATTGACTGGTTATGCTATCCATAGGCTTCTGGTCAATAGTAAGATATTAGTTAAGTTTGGGGGGAGTCAAAAGTTATACTCAGTTTTTGACTTTGCTAGAGTCAGTGCTTCTAACCCCTGTGTTGTTCAAGAGTCAACTTTAGTACCATTTTCGATTTTTATGGTATGTTAATCCAAAGCTTCTGAGAAGGGCAAGAAGCAGATGAACAAAGAGAACAGATGGGTCTGTTTCTGTGCTTAAGGTCATTTTCAAAACAAATATGTTTCTTTCATTTGGTTACTTGATTATATATTTGCAGACATTCTGCATAGTGAGGCAGAAGTTACAGCAGCATAATTACCAATTACCTTGGTTAGGATATCTGTTGTCAAACATTGCCTATTCTTTCCTAGAATTATAGGAAAATTGATAGATATATTAGCCTCATCACTGCATTTCTGAAAATAAAATCAGTTCAAGCTAGGGAGTAGTTTTTACTTTGTTGCTGCTCCACTCTGGGTTCAAGAACTTGAAGAGGAGTAATTTATTTCCTTCCTTCCTTCCTTTCTTCCTTCCTCCCTCCCTCCCTCCCTCCCTCCCTCCGTTCCTCTCTCCCTCTTTCCCTTCCTCCTTCCCTCCCTTCCTCCATTCCTCCCTTCCTTTCTTCCATCTCACTTTGTCGCTCTGGGTAGAGTACTGTGGCATCATCGCTCACAGCAACCTCAAACTCTAGGGTTCAAACTATCCTCTTGCCTCAGCCTCCCATGTACCTGTGTAGCTGGGACTACAGGCGCCTGCTGCAACACCCAGCTAGTCTTTTGGTAGAGACAGGATCTCATTCTTGTTCAGGCTGGTCTCGAACTCCTGAGCTCAAGCAATCTACTTGCCTCAGCCTCCCAGAATGCTAGGATTATAGGTGTGAACCATCACACCTAGGCAGAGGAGTGATTTTTCTGAAACTTGGGCATTTGCTTTTCGAGTTTCCAGAAGATGGCACATAGGTCAGGTTTTTAACTCACTGGTCCTGAGTTTCTGCTCTTTGCTGGTTTAGAAACTTGTATTTTTCCAGGAGAAGTCATGGGGAAATTTATGTCACTCTAACTCACAAGGGCTATTTGTAAACTAGAATATTCATTTTTCACACACTTATTATTGAGTGTGTGACCTTGTCCTAATCTCTGGGGGGAAGTCCCTGCCCTTTAGGAGCCTGTGCGATAGATATGTAAATAAATGTTATATATCATATGTTAAATATAGTGTCTTTACATCCTGGTCTTCCTGAGACTTCTCTAGTTTATGCCTGTTTCCCCCATATAATTAGTAAGAATGCTGTTCCCATTCACTTTCAAAACTATCTAAGGCCACTGTAGCAGTCTCTATGAATGTTTGGGGTACAAAGATGACAGAAAGGAGGGCCCATCAGCCTGCTTCCCCTGAGTATATACTTGAGCTGGGCAAATGAAGGACAAGTGGGCAGCCAAGGACTGGGAAGGTGGGGTGGGTGTAGGGCAGAGTTTCCTTTGGGATTGTGCTAAACTCTGCAGGCAAAAGGAGATTGTTCCTGAAGTGGCAATTGGTTGGTTCAAGCTAGAATTGTTTGACAGATTTATCCTGTGATAACAATTCCCCAGGACAATAGGTAAACATACAGATTTCCACATCCTGCTAGCAGTTTGGATTATTTTTTGTTTGTTTATTTTTTAAAAGAAGCTCTCCTAGATGATTCTGGGGCATATTATAGGTTCATAACCAATTCTCTACTAATTGTGGCTAGCAATTCAAAGAGAAGGGAAGAGAGGGGAGCAGGAACTGCACAGAGTACCAGTCACAGATCAACCAGACTGGGGTGACCTCAAGTGAGAAAGCGCTGGGAGGCAGAACCAAGTGGGAGTTATTCACTGCAGATCTGTGAAAAGGGGGAGTATGGGAACAAACCAGTCACAGTGGGGAGGCAGAGGTATGAAAAAATTAGAGAACTGTTCAGGAGGAAGAAGGAAGAAGACCTAGTGTATGCCAGCTATTGACTTACTGCAATAACATTTGTAAGCAACAGAACACTGTGTCAAATCCAGGAGCCTGGGGGACCCTATAACCTAAAGGTTTACTTGGAGAACTTAAATCTAAAAATATAAATAGTTTGATAGTATTGTGGTATATCTCATACGGCCTTCTGGCCGAGTTTACTTCTTTGTAGTCCCTAGAACTCCCATGACAGTTCTGTTTATCTCTGGGAAGAAACGAATGAATTCTAAAGTATGCCAACCTCACAACCCTTTCTTTTTTTAGAAGAATTCTTGCCCTTTCCTATGGTAAGATGTCCAGCCAAGCCTTATCTTGTGTTCTTTTTACTTCTGTTTTTGTTATCTAGTGTGAAAGACAGTCATGATTCATCAGCAGTATATGTTCCAACCCCTTTCAAGGGAGATGGTCAGTCTCTTGCAAGTTTCAACATGCAGATTTTGTAGCTGTTCTCTCTGTGGGAACTTGCAGCACTTCACAGATTCACTGCAGTTCTGGGAAATTATCTCTAATAGTACAAGAAACACCTTATCTAAGCAAAGAGATCATTAAGCAGCCGATTCTCTTGGGAGAGGGTGCACCGGTGGTTTTCAGAGGAGTAATACCTAAATGAAATCCTTCTATGAGAAATGAGGACAATCTGCTATTTCTCTTCGCCTTCAAACATAAAGATGTCACCAGGCCTCTCTGGTTTACTACTGAAGTAGCAGATGAAGCCAGAAATCAGACTTAGAAGGTTATGAAAAGAAAGTCTCAAAAAAGGAGAATGGGAAACTCATCAGGCTGTAATTTCACAGGGCAATTTTAGTACCCTTCCCAAGACCTGGCCACTTCAGAGGCGGTTTGGGAGGGCAACAAGGCATCTTAAATTCTAGTCCTTGACCACCTTGCGATGTTGCTGAGGGATTTCCAAATCCTGGGAGTGAGAGGGATGAAGACCAACAAGCTGAAATCTTCCACGCTGCTGGTATCTGGCAGAGGGAAAAAACACCAGGCCACAGCGACCTCGAAGTTAGGACAGTGGGGCTGGTGGTGGTGGTTGTTTAATAAGGGGCTTAACTTTGTGGTCCAATATCTTCAACGCCATTAAGTCCCAGTGGGAAGATGAAGACGTTAAAAAAAAAGGCAAAAGGAAAAGCGCAGCGTGCACGGACCCGTAAAATGGATCTCCTCCGCCCTGACACCCGCAGCGTTGCTGGGGGCACCCTGGTCCGCGCCCTGCTGCCCCTTCCCGAAGTCAGGGCGCTACCAGCGTGGCGCCGCAGCGGGGGTGATCCGGTAGTCGCACCACACACTTCAAAGGCCCGGCGCCGCCGCCGCCCCCTCCCGCGCGCGCGGGTAGTACGGTCCGAGGGGGCGGCTCCTGGGGCGCGGCCCCGGCAGCAGCTGATGCGCGCCTCGCGGGCTGGGAGGCTGAAGCCTGAGGCCGAGGAGGTCAAGCTGCCAAGTGCTGCGGCGGGCCTGGGCCCTAACGAGGCCCTGACGAAACCGTGACGAGGCCGTGACGAGGCCCCGGGAGAGGCATTTTCACGGCGAGGGGGGCGCCGCGACCGCACGGTTTGGGAAAGAGGAAGCGGCGCTGCCTGCCGGCGAGAGGAAGCGCTCCACCCGAGCCCCCGACGGCGCTCGTTTAACCACATCCGCACCTCGGCTGGAAACGCTTACTGGCGCCTGTCACCGGTTCCCTCCATTTTGAAAGGGAAAAAAGGCTCTTCCCCCCCTTACCCTACTCCTAGGAGCTGGAGCCGGAGGAGCCGCGCTCATGGCGTTCAGCCCTTGGCAGATCCTGTCCCCCGTGCAGTGGGCGAAGTGGACGTGGTCCGCGGTGCGCGGCGGGGGCGCCGGGGATGACGAGGCCGGTGGGCCCGAGGGCGACCCCGAGGAGGAGGACTCGCAAGCCGAGACCAAATCCTTGAGTTTCAGGCAAGTACACAGCATCCCTCCTGATATGCAGACGCGCTGCCATCCATCTGTCCATCCGCAGCTCATTCTGTGTGCGTGTGTGTGGTCGCCCGCTCGCGTAACTATGTTCGCGGCGATGCTACGTCCCTGCCCGTGACCACGTCTCCTCTGTACATTGGAAAGTTCAGGATGTTCTGTCCTCCGTTTATTTTCTGTCCCCCGTTTATTTTCTGTCCCCGGTTTCGCTTGAGTGCTTACTTAACTCGACCCGGAATCTGCAGTCTCCGCAACCCCATTGCCTAGGCCACTCTGTCAAAGCTTCCATCTGCCAGTCCCTACCCCAACACACACACAAGGGTAGTGTCATTGATCACATCTGGTGAGTCTTGGAGCCTTCCTGGCTCTCTCTCTCACACACACCCAACTCCGTGCCCCCCAAATGTAGCCCCGGTAAAGAAAGTCGTGTGATGACAGGCCCCTGGCAGCTGGTGAGAAATGGTGGTCCCTGCCGAGCTTGTGATTGTGAAAGGCAGGTGACAGCATTCCTAGTCTCTGGCAGAGTGAGTTCCAAACAGGTAAAGGCCTGCCTAGGGAGGGGAAAAGGAAGGGCTACAATTGCTTTAATTTTTGGGTGGAACCAATGTTGATATTTAAGCTTCTGGGAAGGGGCTCTTCTTGTGAGAAAAGCAGTCTGTTGGACTCTTATCAGAAGGAAGAATGACCTCAAAAATAGATGGTGCTGGAGAAAATCTGTAAAGAATGGCGGAGATGTCAGAGATAAGATGTTAGGCTGAGAAACCTGAGGGAGGGCACTGCTAAAAACCGCTGCAGCCTTCTGCAGACCAGTCTGTGAGGAGGATCAGTTGATTGTAAAGTTAGACAAACATGCTCGACTTTGTGGATATACAGATTTTACAGGGTGTTAGAAATACCGTTGAAAGTGGTAATTCCTCATTTTTCCCCTTTGGCAGCTCGGATTCTGAAGGTAATTTTGAGACCCCTGAAGCTGAAACCCCGATCAGATCACCTCTCAAGGAATCCTGTGATTCATCACTAGGATTAACAGGATCTGGGGCCAAAACCCAAGGTAAAGAAAAAACTTTATTTTTTGCTTCTTTTATTTTAAGGTTTTAAAAAGTGTAAATAAAGGAAAGGGAGGGAAAAAATGTTAGTTTAGGACCGTTTAAATGGGTTGTCTCCTTACTCAGAAAGAGCTGTTTTAAAGCTCTTAGCTTATTTGCAGGGTGTTGTTTGTTGTTTTTTTTATGGAGTGTGGTAATCAGAGACTTTCTTCTCTGAGTAGAGTTTGTACATTTGCAGTGCGACATTATTATTATCAGACATTCCTCAGCCCCTAAAAATAAAGATGTATATAATAATGCACTGTGGTGGGGTTCTGTTTATATTTGGCATCAGAAATTCCTCAGGCTAAGTTGCTTTCTACTGGGATGCGGTTAGAGACAAAAATTACAGGTAAGTGTTGACTTTTTTTTCAATAGGAGGAATCTTAAGAGACTTTCAAATTGCTTACCTCTCCCATTTCTATGCAGGGATGGTGGGGGAGCCCTCCAGTCTGCCTAAGGAAACCTGGCACACAGAGTCTCGCCCAGACCGTCAGGCCCAACCTTGAGTTTGCCCTTCATCTACAGGATATTCTCCTGTCCCACTTAATTAGCAGAAACCTTTTTTGTCATATAGTCAGTTCTGAGTAAAATTTAACCTGTCCCCATAGAATTCATTGGTTTGTTTAGTAAGCAGAGTGCACTGTGATTCAGCAGTGAAGTCCTACTCTAACTGAGCTAACGTACAAGATGAACCTTTTCAAGGGTTAAGCAAAATATTTATGTTAGCATGTTAAATATTATGGAGAAAAATAAAGCAGAAAAGGGGGAATAGGGGACATTGAATGAGTAAAGAGAATATTGAAGGGAGTTAGGGGAAGCATTTGTGATAAGGTGACTTGAGCAGAGCCCTAAAGGGAAATTGAGGGAGCAAGCCTTGTTTGTATATTCCTGGAGAAAGAACCCTTCCAGCAGAGGGAATGCATCTGCAGAGGTCTGAGACAGGACCAGCTTACCATTGTTGAGGCCCTCCGGTGGGAAGGCTCGTGGCATATTTGAGGACCAGGTAGGAGGCCAGTGTGACCAGAGTGGAGTAATTAGGCATGGAGCAGGAAGATAACTACTATATTAGTAGATCATAGTATAAAATGATTTATGATTTTTTTTTTTCTAAGTGAGGTAGAAAGCGGCTGGAGGGTGTAAATAGAGCAGTGGTAACTAAGGACCACAAACTGAATAGGTAAAGGAACAGAAGTTGATTATCTCACAGCTCTGGAGAACTGAATCCAGACCTAGAAGTCAGAAATCAAGGTCTTGACAAGGCCACGCTCCCTCTGAAGGCTCTAGGAAGGATCCTTCTTTGCTCCTTCCAGCTCCTGGGGGTTGTCTGCAAGCCTTGGTGCTCTTTGGCTTGTAGCAGCGTAAGTCCAATGTTTGCACTATCAAGAGGTCTTTTTGCTATATGTCTGTTGTCTTTACATGGCCTTCTTAGAAGGATACCAATCATTAAATTTAGGGCCACCCTAATGCAGTATGACCTCATCTTAACCTTTAGTAGGTCTCCAAAGATAGTATTTCCAAATAAGGTCATATTCACAGGTACCAGGAGTTAGGGCTTTAACATACCTTTTTAAGAGATACAGTTAACCCCACACCAGAGAGCCTTGAGCATAGGATTGTGCTTTGACTTCCTTTTTAAAACGTTCACAGTCTGCTGTCTGGGGCAGGGACTCTCGATGGATGTCCTTGTCATGTGGTTTCCCTATTCCTGTGTCTTGACACTGTTGCCCTACAGTGGCAGGTAGAGTCAGCTGTCGGTTATTTAGTTATCTAATTTTTTAACTATGACTTCTCCTCTCCCCAGTTATTGTATTTTATTGCTTAGTAATTTCTTTTCAGGTTGCCTAGGGAGGTCAAGTCACTGTGCTTATGAACTTTGCAATGGAGTTGGAATTATTGATAAAATGGCATCGGCTTTTTTGATTTGTTTTTGCTTTAAATTGAGAGCTCCATGCTGTGCTTATCCTGCTGAGAATTCAGCAATAGTCTTAACCTGTCCTGCAATGCATTTTCTCATTGTTCTAGAAAAGGAGGACATGGGAACAGGCAAGTTTATTTTTATTTATTTATTTATTTATTTTATTTATTTATTTTTTTTGAGACAGAGTCTCACTATGTCGCCCTTGGTAGAGTGCGGTGGTGTCACAGCTCACAGCAACCTCCAACTCTGTGCTTAAGCAATTCTCTTGCCTCAGCCTCCCAAGTAGCTGGAACTACAGGCACCCACCACAATGCCTGGTTATTTTTTTGTTGCAGTTATCATTGTTGTTTTTAGCTGGCCTGGGCCAGGTTCGAATTCGCCAGCCTCGGTGTATGTGGCCAGCACCCTACCCACTGAGCTACAGGTGCTGCCCAGAACAGACAAATTTATACACTGGGGAACTGGTGTATGGCACATAGCTGTGCAGATTCCCAGTGAGGGATGAGAATGCTACTTGTTCCTTGTAGTGTCCCTTTTCTTCTCTAAAGATTGGCAGATAAGAAAGGAAATTTTAAAGCTCAAAAGAACTACTTGCGCCTGTAGTCCCAGCTATTCGGGAGGCTAAGGCAAGAAAATCACCTAAGCCCAAGAACTGGAGTTTGCTGTGAGCTGTGATGCCATGGTACTCTACTGAGGGTGACAAAGTGAGACTCTGTCTCTAAAAAAAATAAAAAATAAAAAGAACTACTTTGTGCCTTTCCCATAAAATTTAAATAAAGCTCCTAAGACACATGTTAAATGGCTGTTTGAAAGCCTCTTTGAATTGACCTCAGCCTGGGCAGCCCTTCATCATTTTGTCAGCTGCCAGACGGATTCATACTGAAGGTTTCATACAGCCAGATTCTTTGCCAATTAAATAGACCCCCCAAAGCCACAGAGACCCAATTGTTTGGTCCTTCCCGTGCCAGTGACTCACATTCGATTTCATTCTCTCTAAAAGGGAAACTTTTAAATGTTTTTCTTTTAGAGAGTGTATAGATGAGGAAAGCTTTGTGGTATAGTTCATGATTACAGCCTGCAATTGCAGAAGTGGCAGGGGTCCGTGTACAGTCTAGGAAACAATTCTGCATATTTCAAAATCTTTTAATTTAGGGTCTTTAAATGATAGGATGATTGCTCATCAGCCTGTAATGTCCTGCCTTCTAGGGCTCCTTCCACATCTGGAGTCAGTCCAAAGTCTTACTGATGGCCTTGTCATATATTCAACTGAAGCCCAGGTCTGACCAAGGAAGATTCCAGTGGGCAGAAATTCCTTAAGAGTCATTTCATGTTGAAGTTTAATTTCTAGGACTTGATGATTCCCTTTCTGCCCAAATTGTTGATCGGGGTTTTTTGTTTGTTTCTGATAAAGTTAGTCTATCATAGTTCTGTGATTCTAGGACATGGTTGGATAGCAGTTACAGATTATACATATAAGACTAATAGACTTATGAGTGCTAGCCAGTCAAGAGTTGGAATTAACATATGTAGAGATTCTGGGTTCCGGGTGTATTACAGCCCTGGAACGTGTGCTACATCCCATGTACTAGACGCATGGCTTCTGTGCTGACTTCCATATAATTCTCTGAACTCAGGGAAGCATCTATTTTGAAATGACTTTTCCTTTTCTCTTTTCTTTCTTTCTTTTTCTTTTCTTTTTTTTTTTTTGGCCACCTCCAGCATGTGGGGCCAGCGCCCTACTCCTTTGAGCCATGGACGCCGCCCGAAATGACTTTTCTATTTATTTGGAAGGATTTTAGTAACTTAAACTCTGTATGTATCTAAACTCTATAATGAAATAGAAAACACAACTATAGCCCAGAATGAAGGAAGAGGAAAAGGGGAGGGGGAGGTTGGATGGAGGGAGGGTAAACGGTGCACATTGCAAAGGTACATGTCAAATCTATTAAGGGTAGAGTGTAAATGTCTTTAGTATTATTATTTTTTATTAAATCATAACTTTGTACATTGATGCATTTATGGGTTTAGGGTACTACTTTGATATACAATGTGAAATGCTTACATTGAACTAAGTAACGCATCCATCACAATTATGCTCATTTCTTAATAGATTTGAAATATACCATTGTATCATGCACATTAGGTGAAATCCCCCCAAATACCCTCACTCCTCCCATATCCCCCCTCCTCTTCCCTTCTACTTTCTAGACTACAGTTATGTTTTGCCATTCATACGGATATGTACGTAATTATATATTGATTCCATAGTAGTATTGAGCACATTGGATACTTTTTTTCCCATTCTTGAGATACTTTACTAAGAAGAATATGTTCCAGCTCCATCCAGGTAAACATAAAAGATGTGAAGTCTGCATCTTTTTTATGGCTGCATAGTATTCCATGGTGTACATATACCACAATGTGTTAATCCATGGGCACTTGGGCTGTCTCCGTGTCTTGGCTATTATAAGTTGGGCTGCAGTAAACATTCTGGTGCAAATGTCTTTGTTGTAAAATAATTTTTGATCATCTGGGTATATACCTAGTAGAGGAATTGCAGGATCAAATGGTAGGTCTACTTTCAGTTCCTTGAGTGTTCTCCAAACTTCTTTCCAAAAAGGTATTAGCTTGCATTCCCACCAGCAGTGTAGAAGCATTCCCTTCTCTCTGCATCCACGCCACATCCATAGTTTTGGGATTTTGTGATGTGAGCTAATCTTACTGGAGTTAGATGATATCTCAAAGTGGTTTTGATTTGCATTTCTCTGATGATTAAGGATGATGAGCATTTTTTCATGTGTTTGTAGGCAAGGGGCCTGTCTTCATCA
>CAUYPK010007776.1:0-20716 GCA_963574355.1 Loris lydekkerianus | reverse complement strand
CATATCACAAAATCCCAAGACCAGAGATGTTGGCATGGATGTGGAGAAAAGGGAACACTTCTACACTGCTGGTGGGGATGCAAATTAATACATTCCTTTTGGAAAGATGTTTGGAGAACACTTAGAGATCTAAAAATAGATCTGCCATTCAATTTTATAATTCCTCTACTAGGTATATACCCAGAAGACCAAAAATCACATTATAACAAAGATATTTGTACTAGAATGTTTATTGCAGCCCAATTCATAATTGCTAAGTTATGGAAAAAGCCCAAGTGCCCATCGATCCACGAATGGATTAATAAATTGTGGTATGTGTACACCATGGACTATTATGCAGCCTTAAAGAAAGATGGAGACTTTACCTCTTTCATGTTTACATGGAAGGAGCTGAAACATATTCTTCTTAGTAAAGTATCTCAAGAATGGAAGAAAAAGTATCCAATGTACTCAGCCCTAATATGAAACTAATTTATGGCTTTCATAGGAAAGCTATAACCTAGTTATAACCTAAGAATATGGGGATGGGGAGAGGGAGGGGAGGGAGGGGGGAGGACAGGTGGAGGGAGGGTGATTGGTTGGATTACACCTGCAGTGCATCTTACAAGGATACATGTGAAACTCAGTAAATGTAGAATATAAATGTCTTAACACAATAACTAAGAAAATGCCAGGAAAGCTATGTTAACCAGTGTGATGAAAATGTGTCAAAAGGTCTATAAAAGAAGTGTATTGTGCTTCATGATCGCATTAATGTACATAGCTATGATTTAATAATTTAAAAAAAAAAGGAAAAAAAAAAGAAATTATTTCTGAATACTACCAAAAACTATGCCCAGAAATTTGACAATGTAAAGGAAATGGATCAATATTTGGAATCACACACTGTCCCTAGACTTAGTTCTGATGAAATAGATCTCTTGAACTGACCAATTTCATGCACAGAGATTAAAGAAACAATGTAAAATATTCTCCCCCAAAATTGCCCTTGTCCAGATGGCTTCACATCAGAATTCTATCAAACCTTCAAAGAAGAGCTTATTCCTATGTTGCAGAAATTATTCCAAAAATTGAGGAGGAAGGAATCTTCCCCAACATGTTTTATGAAGCAAACATCACCCTGATACCAAAACCAGGAAAAGATCCAACAAAAAAGGAGAACTTTAGACCAATTTCACTAGTGAATATAGATGCAAAAATTCTCAAAATCCTAGCCAATAGATTACAGCATATCATCAAAAAAGTCATACATCATGATCAAGTAGGTTTCATCCCAGGGATGCAAGGCTGGTTTAATATATATAAATCTATAAATGTTATTCACCATATCAACAGAAGCAAAAACAAAGCCCATAAGATCCTCTCAATAGATGCAGCAAAAACATTTGATAAAATCCAGCATCCTTTTCTAGTTAGAACACTGAAGAGTATAGGCATAGGTGACACATTTCTTAAACTGATCGAAGCTATCTATGACAAACCTACAGCTAATATTTTGCTGAATGGAGTTAAACTGAAAGCTTTTCCACTTAGAACTGGAACAAGACAAGGTTGTCCTCTGTCACCATTACTATTCAACATAATGCTGAATAGTACTATGTCAATTAGGCAAGACAAGAAAATAAAGGGCATCCAAATGGGAGCAGAGGAGGTCAAACTCTCCCTCTTTGCTGACAACATGATCTTATACTTAGAGAACCCCAAAGACTCAACCACAAGACTCTTGAAAGTCATCAAAAAATACAGTAATGTCTCAGGATATAAAATCAATGTCCACAAGTCAGTTGTCTTTGTATACGCCAATAACAGCCAAGATGAGAGGCTAATTAAGGACACAACTCCCTTCACCATAGCCCCAAAGAAAATGAAATACTTAGGAATAAACCTAACGAAAGAGGTGAAGGACATCTATAAAGAAAAATATGAAACCCTAAGAAAGGAAATAGCAGAGGACTTTAACAAATGGAAGAACATACCATGCTCATGGCTAGGAAGAATCAACATTGTTAAAATGTCTATACTTCCCAAAGCAATCTACCGATTCAATGCCGTCCCTATTAAAATACCAACATCCTATTTTCAAGACTTGGAAAAAACGATTCTGTGTTTTGTATGGAACCAGAAAAAAAATCATATAGCTCAGGTAGTTCTTAGTAATAAAAACAAAGCCGGGGGCAACAGCATACCAAATTTTAGGCTGTACTACAAGGCCACAGTGGTCAAGACAGCATGGTACTGGCACAAAAATAGAGACATAGACATGTGGAATCAAATAGAAAAGCAGGAAATGAAACCAACAACTTACAACCACCTAATCTTCGATAAACCAAACAAGAACATACACTGGGGGAAAGACCCCCCTAGTCAATAAATGGTGCTAGGAGAACTGGATATCCACATATAAAAGACTGAAGCTGGACCCGCACCTTTCTCCACTCACAAAAATTGATTTAAGATGGATAAAGGACTCATATTTAAGGCATAAAATGATAAAAGTCCTCAAAGACAGCATAGGAAAAACACTGGAAGATATCGGCCTGGGGAAAGACTTATGAAGAAGCCTGCCCTGGCAATTGCAACAACAACAAAAATAAACAAATGGAACTTAATTAAACTGAAAAGCTTCTGTACAGCTAAGGAGACAACAACCAAAGCAAATAGACAACTTACCCAATGGGAAAGGACATTTGCACATTTCAAATCAGATAAAAGCTTAATAACTAGGATCTATAGAGAACTTAAATTAATCCACATTAAAAAAAAAAACCAACAATCCCGTACATCAATGGGGGAAGAGAGACGAACAGGACCTTCTCTAAAGAAGACAGATGAATGGCTAGCAAACATATGAAAAAATGCTCATCATCCCTAATTATTAGAGAAATGCAAATTAAAACCACCCTGAAATATCATTTAATCCCAGTGAGAATGGCCCGTATCACAAAATCTCAAAAAACTGCAGATGCTGGCAGGGATGTGGAGAGAAAGGAACACTTTTACACTGCTGGTGTGTCTACAAACTAATACAACCTTTTTGGAAGAAAGTATGGAGAAACTTCAAAGAATTCAACCTAGAACTCCCATTTGATCCTGCAATCCCATTACTGGGCATCTATCCAGAAGGAAAAAAAAAAAAAAACTTTTATTATAAAGACACTTGTACTATACTATTTATCACAGCTCAATTTACAATTGCTAAAATGTGAAAACAGCCTAAATGCCCCTCAACCCAGGAATGGATTGGCAAGTTGTGGTATATATATACCATGGAATACTATTTGGCCATTTAAAAATTGGAGATTTTGCAGCAGTTCTATTAACCTGGATGGAGGTGGAACACATTATTCTTAGTGAAGCATCACAGGAATGGAGAAGCATGAATCCTATGTATTTAACTTTGATATTAGGACAATTAATGATATGGTTGGGGTGGGGGGAAGGGGAGAGCAGAGAGAGGAAAGAGGGATGAGGGAAAAAAAAAGAAAAGAAAAGAAAAGGAAAATAGTGACTAATTCTCACATAAATTGGATTAATTTTGATCAAAGTACATTATTTGAACAATAATTTTTTTTTTTCCAGTTTTTGGCCGGGGTTGGGTTTGAACCTGCCATCTCTGGCATATGGGGTTGGTCCCCTTGAGCCACAGGCGCCGCCCCTTGAACAATAATTTTTAATTCAACTTGTTAATATATTGTTTAGGATATGCATCCTCATTTATAAGTGAAATATGTTTGTAATTTCCCTTTGTAATAATATACTTTTTCCAATTTTAATGTCAGGTATATCCAGGTGAAGTAGAATGATTTTGAAGTATTTCCTCTTTTTGTATTGTCTATAAGATTTGGCATGATATATATATAAATATTAGTTGTCTATTTTTTGAGACTTTGGGGGGGAAAAAAGGAAGTTAACTGATAATTCCATACTGAACCTCAGAGTCAAAGCAGTCTGTGATAGACATACTTTATCTGACAATGTGAGTGTTACTTTTTTTGCATTATTATTATTATTGATTAATATTTCGATGTAGCAATTGTCTGATTCCTTTTCTGAATGCATTTATCTTTGTTCATTCTTTACGAGGTTTTTGTTGCTAGTCCTTATCTTAAACATTGTTATTGTTATTAAATTTTAAGCCTTTTTAATGTTGTGAAGGCAAAAAGTAGAAACCAAATAAACACATGTAAATGTATAGAGAAAAAATTTTTAAAAAGAAAATATGACAGTATTTTGAGAGAGAAAAAGAGCACATTCACTCTATTTTATTGTTGCTGTTGTTAATCTCTTTCTGGACCTAATTTGTTAATCAAACTTTATCATAGGTATGTTTATAAAGGAAAAAACATAGTGTATACAAGGTTCAGTACTATCTAAGCTTTGCAGCATCCACTTGAGGTCTAGGTATCCCCCGAGGATAAAAGGGTACCACTGTAAGTTGGAAAGAGAGGCTGCGTCTTTTCAAAGCCTATCAACATGATAACCTACATGCAATGTCACATGGCTTTCAAGAATAAGTGAATGTTTCCCACCAGATGGTAATTGAGATGATAGGATCAAGATCCTGAGGACTGACCAATCCCACCTTCACCTATTATCAGCCTCACCTGTTTGCAGGAGCCCCCACATCATTAACAACAATGGCCTCATCCTCTAAATTCCCCACTACCATGGATTCATTTCAAAGCCAATAAGGGCTTTAAAGGGCATTATGTTATTGCCTCCTTTGACATTAAATACGTAATCTATTAAAATGGCTGATCCACGACCTTCGATCATACTAGACACCAAAGCAGTATTCATATCCCCTTTTAGCCAAATAATTTTATTAAGTTAAAGATCTAACCAGATGTTGCCACTGCTTCTTGGATAAGAGGACCCCTGGGGGGGGGGGACCGTCTGTGGAAGTATTTCCTCTTCCAACCTGACATGAGTTTCTCGCACAAACCCACCCACAAATAAATCTCTCCAAATTGAGGTTTCTGCGCTCACTGGGCTGTGAGCTTCAAGCACAGCAGAGGCTGGGAGATGTCTCGCCTCTTAGGAGCACCATTTCGCCTGGAGTCTGTGTCTGTTTTGTTGCCCTGGAAACGGAATAGAACAGACACTTTCTGTCTCTTCTGTGAGAGGGACTTACAGCAAGGAGCACCCCTTACACTGGGTCCAGGATGCTCGAGAGTATGAAAGCACACACGTAAAACAATCGTGTCCTGACGCATTATTTATACTTGCTGAGAGCAAGGAATTCTGATATTCTCTTTTCTAATCCATTCCAATTCATGAAAAGAAAAAGAAAGACATTTATTTCGCAGCCCACGATTGAGGTCAGGGACGTTTTTTTCCGTAACCTGTGAGGACGCAGCACACAGCTTCCCGTCCAGTCTCTTTAGTGCCATCTACTGTGAACTCTGGGTATTGTAAGTGCCTTTCCTTCCCCTCCCCCCCCACCTCCCCATCCCCGCAGAAATTTTATTTTTAAAGGAGATTAAATCAGAGAACACAGAAAACTTCTTTCCGCAAATTGAAAGTGGTTTAAGGAACAGTTTAAATGAGTATCTAACACTTTAGCCCAATTCTGAATTCTAAAGTCAAGGACTTCATATCCAGTCCCCGAAGAGGGGCTTTACATGCTACAGAATACCCCTATGATGGGAACCTGGAGCTAAAAATGACCATGCAATAAGAGATTTCTAGAAAATGAAAATTTTAAATTTGATATATTCTCAACCATTACTTCATAAAAGGCTGCAGAGCTGCAGTAGTCTATCCAATGCAACACAGCCAGGGAGTCCTTGCTCTATAGCCCTTTGTCAATTCTATAATGTCTGTAATTTTTTTACTACAGCAGCTCATCACATGAGTGTTGACTCTATCCCAACTTGTTCCAAAAGCCCTTCAAGATAATAGATAACATAATATTGTTGTAATGGGAACTAGAATGTAGAAATCACTTTTGCCTTTGGGAATGACATGGAATTTCCATTTTGACAAGCCACTTTAACTTACAGAATTTACTTTTTATATTCAATGGAAGTAAAATATTTTTTACCAGTAAATATGTATGGAGTTATAACTCTGAATTAATTTCTGACCAAAATGTGTTTTTGAAACAAATACATTTGGAAATATCTTTGTAATTTCTCCAATCTGCTTAAATAAACATAAAAGACCTTCATGGACATATTGATAAGCCAGGGATATTGGCTGACTGACTTTACTTCTGCCTTGAGACACAGTGAGCAATTTGAATTTCCTCAAAATATTATGTGTGGAAAATAAAAATAGAATGAGGAAAATTTAAAAGTCAATAACACTTTCAGTCATAAGTTAAAAATTGGAATCTTTATGAATGTCTAATTTCAGAAGTGAAAAAAAAATGAATGTATTGAAGGCTGAAATCTTTTTCTTTTTCACTCTTTGAATGTAACAACTTAATTTTTCTACTAAATGATCTGACATTAATTTTCAGAAAACATAAGTAAGGGTGTGATTTAATGATGCAGAGAGAAACTGTAGTGAAATGGTGTTCACTGTAATAATTACCCACAAATGATTCCAGAGAGGCCACTCCTGCACTCAAATTACAGTGTCACATGTAAGTTAGTTATTAATTAGTCAAAGATGGGGGGAGGGGTGCTTCAGTTTCCAAGTGCTATTTTGAGGATGGTTCAATTTTCTCTTTCTTTTTTGCCAGTTAATATTATGGTTAATATTTCAATGGCAAAGCTAAGAAAAGGGGTGTGGTCAATAGCTAATGGCTCCTGAAGAGACATTCAATGGCTCTGACTTGCCCTAAAATTGTCAACTGGTAGGACGCTCCATTCTCTTACAAGTCTCTTCTCATCTTGCAACATTTTCTGCCATCACTTACATATGATTTGTGAGTCTGAAATTTAACTGAGACATTTTTAATACACATTCAGAGCATCCTTCCCAGTGGGAATTAAAAAGGCAAGCAGTAACTCACAAAAAATGTTAAGAAACATGATTTGTCTCCCATTGATTTCTTGCACAAAGGCAATTTCTTTTGTTTTGGCTTATTTCTAAAACAACTGTCAAAATCAAAATATCACATAGCTTGAAACATTAGCATGCTCACCTTATCTTAGGAGTGCATCACCTTTGATGTTTACATAAAAGTCCAGCTCAGTTGTAATCACCTGGAATTTACCTCCTTGGTACTAGGCATATGTGATAAATATTACTCATACATAGCTCTGACACTTGAAGTGACAAGGTGTGTCTCTCACAGGCCTTCATCAGTTAATCATCAATAGATACCTGATAAGTGCCCACTCTTCATTCAACAGCAACCTGGCAAGATGCCAGAGGGTTGTTTTTTTGTTTGTTTGTTTTTTTCCAACCCAAATGAAAACCGATTCTCAAACTGGTCAGTCCCCACAGGTTAGTGAGACAAAGGTGTCCCAGTCTGGCAGCAGGGATGTCCTGACCTCCTGCTGTGTGCTCACTGTGGAGCTGGGTCAGCTGGGGTGCAGGTTGGGGCTGAGCTTCTCTGGGGACTGATACATCAAAAAAAAAAAGGCTGAAGAAAGCTGGGTGAGAAAATCATGCTTTATTTCCAACGTTTACATTTCTGTTAATAGTATTGCTTTTAATAGAAAAAAATGCAGCAATGTGACTGTGTTGTTTACAAAATAATTATAGGGTTTACTTTTTAATTAATTTAAAGAAAAAAATTTAAGTTAAAAATATGTGCTGTAATCAGCTAATCAAATTCACATCTAAGCCCCTCTGTAAGTAACTTCAAATATTCAAATTTCTCCCACCCTTTCCTCCACCTCTCCTCATTCTCCTCCTCTATCTACTCTGGAGGATACGAAAAATACATATATAAAAATTATTGTCCCAGGGAGGCACCTGTGGCTCAAAGGAGTAGGGCACAGTCCCCATATGCCAGAGATGGCAGGTTCAAACCCAACCTTGGGCAAAAAACTGCAAAAACAAACAAACAACAAAAAAAAAACATATATATATATATCCATCCCAGAGGAACCCCCAATCTGGGAAGAAAACATGAACACATAGAAAAAGAGCAGATATCATACAAAAGACAATAAAATCAAGAGCTGAATTTTGAGTGAAGACTTAAGAGCTGTGGGAGTTTTAACTTTAAATCCTTAAGATATAGAATGGCTGTGATAAAACCATTAGCCGACAACACATGATAATTATGCAAACTGGGAGAACAAAGTCAGGGAAAATGAGAAAAAGAAAGTTGAGATACAGGCATTACAATGAGGTGAAATTTTTCAATGGGGGAGAGAGAGTGAGTCAACTTTCAATCTCCAAACCGTCCATACCTGCCAGCTTCTTACTATGCTTCCTTTCGACCCAAACAGGGGCTCCAACAAACTCCCCTGAGAAACAGAAAGAGCCGGCCGGCAGCCCCACCTGCGGTCGCCTCTGCCGCAGCTGAGGGAGGTGCGTAGTCTGTAACCCGCCAACTCAGCACCTCTTGGATGGGTCACTCGGGGCTTCCGGCAGACCGTAGGGCTTTGTCTTTTCATGGAGCAGACACTCCCTGTCGGACTGAGACTTAGAGGTGGAAGGTGGAGAGGTAGCCACGAGACAAAGCTCACGTTGCCCACACAGGGACAGCCTCGGTTGGCGGCCCTGGTGATACGGAGCCAGTTTTACCGGGAAAAGCCAGTGCCTTCACGCTACAGGTGGCAATCATGGGAAATCCGTCTCTGAAGCCAGATCTGTCGTTCAGGCTGAATTATTGTCTTCACTTAACGTAAAATTGACCTGAGTGAAGCCTGAGGGTGAGAGCGAGCAGCTGCAGCCCCCCGCACTGGCTCCTCGTTGCGGGACTCCCCGAGCGAGCATGTGCCAGCGCGGGAGGGCAGCCACCCAGGACGAACACGCTGCCTCCAAATGCTGCCGGCTCTTGATATTTTAATTCCTCATCCACTTGCTCTGGGCATATCCACGTTCTGTCACTTGTAATCTCAAGACATCAAAATATCCGACCCCGGTAACCCGAGATCAAGCTTCCCTGAGAAAGAGCTGAACTGCGCGGAACTTGCCACCCGCGGTCTTTCCAAAAGTCCCCTCAAAGTCTCCTTTCGCGGTGTGCGGTGTGCTCACTGGGAGGAGAGGTCGCAAACTTCACTGTATTTTCCTTTCTGAATAATGTAGGTCTCCACCTCCCCGACCCCAAACCTCCTTGCAGTACCCCAGTTGTGCAAACACGAAGAAGCCGACAGGCCGGCCGAAGGCGCCCTCCCCTCTGCAGACCTCCACGGCGCAGTGCAGGGCCAGTGGAGACGCCGCCACCAGCCTCCGCAAAAGCCGGACGGCCTCCCCCACCCCCACAGTAGTCCTGGGAACGTTGCTGAAAATGACAGAATCAGATCCGAGGAGGGGCTTGTCGCGTTGGCTATTAAAGTTTATAGGGTAGAAAGAAGCTGGGACTTCCTCGGCCATTCTACGCCCAAATCCCAGAGGGAGCCGCACCCGCGCCCGGCGCCCAGCACCGGGCGCTCCGCAGCTACATCCTTGCCGGCACTGCAGCCTCAGCTACAGCAGCAATCTTCACATCGCCGGACGAACGTGTTTTTCTAATAAAAAAAAATAAATAAATAAAGCAGAACTCTCAGTGCACTACTGCCTAACTCGGACGAGACAGCAAAACCTGCAACTACCTTTTAACCCCAGCCACTCTCCAAGACGCTAGGCGCTGAAGCCGGGGATCGGAATCCTCCTCGAGTTGAGACGCTCAGCCTCTCCCCGCTCGCCCCGGACCGCCGATGGACTCTGGAGGGTCGGGAGCGTTGGGGCTCCCGGAGGCCTCGACGAGGGAGGGGGTATCGCTCGGGGTTCCCAAGGCTGGGGAAGATTTGGGAACCTCGGAGGCCGGGAGCGCCCCGCCCGCGGCGCTGGGGGTGGCGGGGCCACAAGGAGCCGCCCCCTCCGTAACTGTCTGAGTAGCTCCCGGGAAGAGGCGGGGAGCGGCGCGCGGTTAAAAAGCGCCGCCACTGGAGACAGGTGTTGAGAACCCGCAGCGCCCGGCGCGCTCAGCTCTCCTGACTTCCAGCCCTCAGCAAGAGCTGAGGCCGCCCAGGCCCGGCCACCACAGCGCAGCTATCTCGCCGCCCGCCCTGCAGCTCCTCGAACCCAACACAGGTGAGCCCGCCCTGCCGCGCCCAGCGCCCCGGGACCGCCAAGCCTAGGAGATTTGGCGCGGGAAGGGACCCAGACTGCTGGAGGCCATAGGACCCGGTGAGGGTGCCTGGCCGCGGTGGTCCCTGGCGAACCGGGTCCTGCAGGGCGTTCCGAGGTCCAGGCGCACCAAGGTCCCGCGCTGTCGCTGGGGCGGGAGCAGGTGGCCAGGGCGAACTCCGAAATTGCAATTGGGCCGCTCGGGAGGGATTCGGAGTGGCGCGCTGGGGACAGGGACGCTGTGGCACCGCCGGGAGCTAGACCCAGTCCGCACACCGCGCGGAAGAAGGAAGCGGGCCGAGGGCGGCCGCGGCGCGATTGTGTGCCCATAGCCAAAAGGCCTTCGGGAGAGTTCCCGCACAGCAGCCTGGCTACTCATCTGCAGGCTCCACACAATTCCAAGTGACCGAAAAGTTCGCTCAGAGCGAAAACCCAGTCTCGTGGTTAAGCCGGAAGCCTCCACTGGGGTAGACCGACCTTTGCCTCTTGCTCCACTGCCGCAAGGAAGGCGCTTGCGGAGGTCGGGCGCCGACTGCCCAGAGCTCCCGGGGAACGCAGCTCCTCCCAGCCCCGGCCTGAGCCAAAATTGTGGCGGCTTCTCTTTGTCAACTCTGAGCGCTGTCTCAGGCGGTATCCTCCAGCTGGAGGGGAAGCTCGCAGGACCCTTGTGCGTCTGAGAAGCGTGTCCTTTAGGACGGTTACATCAGCCCTTCCGTCTGCCCTCACTGTAGGGGGGCACTGAAGGGAGACCACGAACCATGCTCGTGGTCGGGCTTTCTGAGAGCCGGGCACTGTGGCCATTTACCTGGGACTGTCTTGGGATGTGTGGGATAACCTGTCCCCATTTGCCCTTTGAGTCCCTTTCGGAAACTACTGTGCTAAGCCAGTCGCGCTTATGGACGCCCAGGAGGAGATGCGGGAGCTAGTTGACCGCCGCCTAAGGGTAGAGAAGTTAGGGGGTAAAGATCTCCTTTTGCCTTTTTTGGAACCGGGTGGTTCACCTGGCGCCTTCCCAGCCTGAACCAGCTCCTCAGCCTGCCTCTGGCAGTGCTCCAAACAGTGCAGGGTGACACCGGCCAGCTGGGGGCCTCGGAAGGCCAGCAGAGAGTTCCTGGGGGGTAGGGACAGGGTGCGAATGCTGAGAACAAAGTCATCCTGCTTGCCTGGTCCTCTTACTCCTATCCCACTGAGGAGTCAAATTTGGTCCTCTCCTGAAAGGGCCTTTAAAATGGGTAGCTGAGGCTGGAACTGTCTTTTTCTCAGTTGATGGTAACTGTCTATACAGGCAGTCTCCGTGTTACCAACAAGATAGATTCTATAGGTTTGTTCTTAAATTGAATTTGTATGTGAGTGGGAACAGGTATATTTACCTACCTGTAATAGCCTCTGGTCATAAGTGCAGGTTGTAACTAAGTTGGAGGTTTGTAACTTGGTGACTGCCTAGAGAAGGCTGCAGGGTCTGTGGCACTGTGGGAGAGGCAGAGGCGTGAGCCCCACCCCCACCCGCATACCTGTGGCCAGGTGTACTGACCTAAGCCGGGAGCACTGATTTCAGCAAGTGTCCTGTTTTCCATTTGGTGCTGGTGAAGACCCAGGATGTGTAATTCTACAAGATGGCTTTATAAAAATCTTAATGTAGCTCTCAGTGGTTTTGCTATTGGGACAGAACGAATCTAAGCTGTGGGACTACTGGCAAGACAGCCTGGTCCCCCAAGGGGCTCCCAGACCCGCCAGATTGAAATGGGTCAGTGCTGAACCTGGACTAAACCACTGTTTTGTCAATGATGTTTCCCTTTTTCAATCTGAATATGGATAAATGTGTCAGGAGTATATTTCAATCTGATGTGACTTTCATGCTTGTGTCTCTCCTGCCTTCTCTGACCACAGTGGCATTGGGTGGTTTCAGCCTGACCTTGGTGCCCCACAGCAGAACCTCAAGTAATAAGAGACATTCATCCCAAGCCTGCTTAGAGAGTCCATCAGGAAATAGGATGCAACTTGCCTAAAATGAGGAGAGGAGGATGCTTTCAAGTAAGAGGATTCACTACCAGCTTAGGGTAGAAAACAGATGATTCACCCGGATGTGGAGAGGATGGAATCTCATCTAGAAGAGGGAATGATTGTGACAGACAGGTGTAACTATGAATCAGTGAAGACAGTGCACATCTTGTAATGATGATCATCCACTTTCAACAAGGAGTCCCAGACCCCAGCCAGCTTGAGTGCTGAACTGCAATGCAGTGTCAGCACTTTGTTGGGCCAGTAACTGGGAATCACTGAGTTGAAGTTTCTGCCATCTTCCACAATGCGTTACTTCAGAAACATTTCTAAATTGAAACCATAGCCCACAATAAATATGTACAGTTGCAACTCAAAACAGGTATCTCTGAGTCTTAACTGAGCAGTTAATCCCAATGTGACAGTAGGGCCACCATCTCATACACAAAGCCTACATGAAAGCCCATGTACATAGCAGCCTTTCTCCATGGAGAGACCATTCCTACCCTGCTCCTTTCAAATAGGAAAAGGAAGAAAGAGCCTTTGTGAAATTTGGGACACCTCAAATGTAAACCTAACCATTGGTGACAACCATTTCACTGCTCCATGCCAGTGAAAATTAATTGAAATATTTTAAGGAAAGTAGCTCTTCAGTGAGACTTGTGACAGCATTGGATTAGGTAGGCTCCTGTAAATTACATTTTAACCTCAAAAGTCACCTTTACCTGGCTTCTCAGCCATTAAGGCAAGGCTGGCCCAAGTGTCAGCCTCTGTGTGCAGGGCAGAAATTGGGGCTACAAGCAGAGCTTAGTGTTGACCACTGAGTAACTTGCTGGGCATCGGGAAAATCCAAGGATGATCTGCAGAGGAATCTATGGGCCTGGTCAGAACTCATTAGTGCTTTTAAGCAAAGAAGCATTTTGCTCAGTGCTCACAAATTTTTATTATATGTTAAAAGGTTGGGTGAATTACTCAGATGAACAAGCTAGCCTTGATTAGAGAACACATAAAAACATGTTCAGAATGGTTAGGGAACTATATATTTAATCCTATGACAAACTAAGCTAGTTTTGTCCTCGCCCTTTGGTGTGGTTGCGTAAGAGTTGGTGTTTGCTCAGGCAGTGATTTAAGAGTGCTTACCTAAACCCAGACCTAGTGTGATCTCCCAGGTTCGTGCTGACTAGTGATTCCTGTGTTGTGTTCACTTGTTTTTCCAGTGCAAAGTGCCCAGGGGAGAAGATGGATTGGAGCACCCTGCACACTATCCTGGGGGGTGTCAATAAACACTCCACCAGCATTGGGAAAATCTGGCTCACTGTCCTCTTCATTTTTCGCATTATGATCCTGGTCGTGGCTGCAAAGGAGGTGTGGGGAGATGAGCAAGCTGATTTCACTTGCAACACCCTCCAGCCTGGCTGCAAAAACGTATGCTACGACCACTACTTCCCCATCTCCCATATCCGGCTGTGGGCTCTGCAGCTGATCTTTGTGTCCACACCAGCACTCCTGGTGGCCATGCACGTGGCCTACCGGAGACACGAGAAGAAAAGGAAGTTTATCAAGGGGGAGATTAAGAGTGAATTTAAGGACATCGAAGAGATCAAAAGCCAGAAGGTCCGCATCGAAGGGTCCCTGTGGTGGACCTACACCAGCAGCATCTTCTTCCGAGTCGTCTTTGAAGCCGTCTTCATGTACGTCTTCTACATCATGTATGATGGCTTCTCCATGCAGCGTCTGGTGAAATGTAATGCCTGGCCTTGTCCCAACACAGTGGACTGCTTTGTCTCCCGGCCCACAGAGAAGACTGTTTTCACGGTGTTCATGATTGCCGTGTCTGGAATTTGCATACTGCTGAATGTCACTGAATTGTGTTATTTGCTAATTAGATATTGTTCTGGAAAGTCCAGAAAGCCAGTTTAACACATTGTCCAGCTGTTAGATAAAAAATAGACAGCAGGAAAAGGATGAGGCATCCTGTGCTTAGCTGTCAAGGCTCAGTCACCAGCATTTCCCAAGACAAAGATTCTGATCATAACACAACCATTTGAATCCCTGCAGGCCTCACATGAAACTCCAGGTGCCTCAGCGGAGCTCTACTCTCCAAAACTTCAAAGTAAAGGCCTGATTCTATACCTGTATTAATTTTTACTAAAGTTAGTTCCAATGAGACTCTGTGCCATATGGGTCACTGATGTAAGGTACTTTCGTATTTGAAAGGAAGGATATCAGTAAAGGATATCCTCTTTCTCTGGGGACAGGAGAGAAGGGCTGGGCTCTAAAAGGGATACCAAACAGGTTTGGGTGTCCCTTCCAGGGTTTTCTTTGCCAATTTTTCCCCAAATTAAAGGTAAACATAGAGAATCTTGGTTCTTTTATCTGCTTTGGAAGTTTTAATCTCTAACAATGGACAAAGTTACCTAATGTTTCGAATTCTATATACTTTTTTTTTTTTTTGCAGTTTTTGGCTGGGGCTGGGTTTGAACCTGCCACCTCTAACATATGGGGCTGGTGCCCTACCCCTTTGGGCCACAGGCCCCACCCTCTATATACTTTTTTTAAGTGAAAACTTTGAAATAAGATAGGTTCCTTTGATCTAAAGATGTTCTGAATATGATTGTTTCTCCTAATTCAGAGGCTCAGATTGTGATTATCTAAATGGTATATAATTAGACACCATGATTTAATTTCAAATATGGCCTTTTGGTTATAGATAATTTGCTGTGCAACTGAGAGGCTCTCTAACACATTAATTGTGGGATGTTTCAAATTTTAGGTATAATGTTGTTTAAGAAATACAGACTAGATGTGCCACCAGCTACTACCTGTAATGACAGGTTGGCTCAACATATTTGCCTTTTCCATTACTATGGTAAATGGTAGCTGGCATCAGAAGGAATGCTAATTTAAGAGGTTGCTTGGGGATTTTATTGGCACAGTACCATTTAATGGTGCAGACAAAATGGGATGGGAGGAGGGAGGAATTGCTGTTGTTAAAGGATGAATGGAAAGACCAGACTCTAAATTCTTCTGGTTAAAAATGAGTTTTATCTACATCAAAAGTTTGTTTGCTTCTGTCTTCAGCATCCAATTGTTTTTAAGTAAAAATACAACTAATAGACATTTGAAAAGAACAGAAACTAGGCTTTAGATATTTAGACATTCTATAGGACAAATTAAACCCAAATATTACTATTATGCTCAACATGGTTTCCAAAAAATTGTACTAAATGAGGATAAGCATTTTTCTGTTGCCAAGAACAGCATTGTAAAAACATTTTATAATAATAAACAATAGCTTTAATTACATACTTGTAACTGAAATAATTTTATAATGTCTCAAATATCATTTAAAATATTAAAATATGAGTAATTCATATAATAACTATTTAAGATCCAATATGGTTTTAATAGAATAGCAAATTTTAATTTTATCTACAGACATTTTTGTGTAAGTACATAAATATTTTACATTTCATAACATCAAATGGTAAGTTATCAGAGTGGCTGTCCACCTTTATGGGATTCTTCTGCCCCAGTTACAGAAAAGTCTCTGTCACCAGAAAGATTGGCAGGGAAGGGAGTAAGGAAGATGTCAGCCAAGCCAATTCCAGACTCACCTCTAACAGGTTTTGAGAAACATTGACCTAAACACAGCAGGTCTCAGAGATTGGAAATGAAGTTTGGGGAATGCTGAGTTGGGCTGATATGACCAGTTTGGCTCCTAGGTGAATCACAGAAGCTGATACCTTGAAATGTTATACACAGTGAAGAATGTCTAAAGTATGAGAAACTCTTATGTCTGTGTGTAACAAAAGCTGGTGTTATTACTCAGTGCCAATGACAGTGGGAAGTAAGCCCACCAGGCAGCCTGTCTCGTGGGTCCCACAGGCCAGACTAGCCCTCACGCAACCCTCCCTGAGATAGCCACCAACAGGTCTGTCCCCTCAAGTTATAAGCTTTCCATCCAAAGCTTCAAAGCATTTTACACATCAATAATTACACATATTTTTATGGAGAACCACATACATTTTCGATGGAAATTAAAAGAACAACAACAAAAAAAAAACCACTTTCACCCAGAAAATAGAAAAAGGACACTATTTCTGACTTACTCTCAAGGTGCTCTGCATTCAGTCTGTTAAGACAACACACAGCTTCTAAAATAGATACATTCACTCCTATAAGCTGTGAAGATCATTACTCTCAAGGCATTAAAAGACTGGGCCAAAATAATTACAAGGTGCTCTACCAACCACTTTTAAGAATGGACAGAGATCTGGCCACATACCTGAGAATTAAAGCTTGAACTCTGAAAATGATTACCCTGAATACATCTCTCAAAGTATCAGTTTGCAATTTGTGCAGGAAGGAAAAGCCCTGGATAGGGGCCTTCCACTCAGCTGAGCCTCAGGTGCTGACTGTGCCTGCACTGAGAGTCACTAACCAACTAAGAAACAGGTCTCAAACAAGTCTTCAGCAGATGAGACCCGTCAGAAGATGGGGAGAGGAGTGGGTCAGGCCCCCTGAGAGACCAAAGGAGTGTTCTCCAGGTGCTGAGCGCCTCTCTTTCAGGTCTCTGATCACATGATCATGATTGGCAAGAGGGCAACTGGCAAACTCTGGGAGGGCCAGGTGGGGGAGCAGGGCTTACTCATCTTCCTGACCTCAGCATCCTCTTGAACACTCCCCAAGCTTAGTGGCAACTGGACAAGATATTTTATGTTAAACTCTCCACACAGAAAAGCACTAGGTAAAATACAATTAGCTTCTGTTTTCCGCTTGGTGAATCCCGAGCCAGAAAGCTAATGGGTGGTGTTTTGGATAAACTGGAAGCTAGAGAAAACACACATTTATACAAAGCCTGAAATGAATGTGACATCAAGGTAGGGGAGAGTAGCCACAGAAGCTGGGGAAGGGGTGGCTGAGGGCAAGTGCAGTAGAACTTCTGTAAGGTGACCACCCAAGGGTCTGTGACAAACTGGTCAACATACGGAACTAGGCCAGCTGTACTGATAGGTACGTGAGGTATACGTCCAGTCTGTGAAAAGTAGGTCAACTTAAGGAGGTGATAAGAAAAGGGAAGGGGTCAGGTGTGGAGGTCCCAGTGTATAATAGAAAAAAAAAGGTGGTGACAGGTATGTTACTCTGTATTTTTTTTTTTTAATCAACAATTTAACAAAGAGGGTTACTGACTCATCTGGTCAGAGTCTCAGGACTACCTTGGCCACACATCACCAAGCCCCTCGTCCAGCCGCACACGGTGCTGAAGCAGTGGGCAGTAGAGAGTGGTATCCTCATGAAGGGATGGGGAGAAAACAGCAGCATGTCCTACCATGCGTAGGATATGGCCTGCACTTTTTGAATTTCTCAGGCATAAGTTAATTCTGAAGTGATAACCCTCACTGCAGGGACCCCCAGCACCCCCCATGTTATGTTCCTGCACATCTCTAAGGAGTCATGTCCTCTGATACTTACTGAGCACCAATTGAGTGCCAGAAACTGTAAGGCCGAGGCTGTGGCTGTGATGACAACTAAGTCTCAGCCTTCCTGTCAAGGAGGCCAGATGGACAACAAACCCCCTGGGTGCTGCTTATTGCGAGGAAGTACAGGGGAGTAAAGTGAGGGGACTTAAGGGGAACAGAAAATGCCCGGCACAGGAAATTGCTGTTTAACCTGAACTGGCCAGGGAAGGCTTCTCTGCAGAGAGCCCTGAAGAAAGGGGGCAGCTGGCACACAAATTTCTTAGGGAAGTATCCCAGTGGGAGAGAAAGGCCAGGGTGCCAAGGGCCAAGAAGGAGATGAGTCCAAAGAAGGGAATGGCTGGGGCACTGGGAGGCCATGGTGAGGGTCTATGATGGCAAGACGCCTCCCCATGGGGTGCTGGATGACAGCACCTGCCCTGCAGCATTTGTCCTGCCCTCTGGTAGACCCAAAGTGCATCCATTTTCCACTGGAGAATGCTTCAAATAACTGAGAACAGATCTGAGTTCAACCCAGGCTTTATTCTCCAGCTATGCAGGCCCACATTCCCCAATTGGCCATCCATTCACTCATTCAGCATTACAACTACTGTGTACCACCCTACTAAGTGCAAGCTGCTGTAAGTTTCCCCAAGAAAGAATAAAATGCAGTCTCTGACAGTCAAGTAGTGACAGCTGTGCCAGGAGTCTCCTGCTCAAGGGAAGAGAAATACTCTTTGGTCCATTAATGTCCTCCTAGAAAAGATGGGTGCTAGGTCCAGTCACTGGCTCACTATTCTGGACACAACAGTATTGCTCGTAGGTCTCATTTTCACTTAACATCCCTAAAAAAATTAAAAGGCAACCAATGTGATTTGTGTCATTATAAAATTAATATATGGATACAGTTTCATTAAAAATTAAGTAATACGAAGTATAGTGAAAGTCTCTTGACCTGGTTGCTTGTACCCTCACATTAACCTAAAATAAATTTACTTAAATTTTTTTTAAAAATTGCTTCTCATATGTGTATAATAAAGATGATCATAAAATATATTACTATTTCTATGTCTAGAAAAAATTACTTTTAATCTTCAAAAAAAAGTGAAAGTCTCATTTCACTCTCCTGCCCTGAAGTATCAGTATTAGCATTATCCGGTCTTTTCCCATGTAATTGCACATACTTATATACATATACACACAAACATACATAACCATTTAATTTGCATTTTGTGTCATTCTTTTATAGCTTCTCATTTACTAATATGCCTTGGAAATCTTTCCAGGTCAGTATGTATAGATATTTGTTCTTTTAACAACATACACTATTCCATAGAATGAAGTTACGAGACAATTACATTTTTCTGATCTTTTACCCAGACTTCCCCTCCTATCCCCTGTTTTTCTAACCTAAATTCAGGCCTGTACATTTTCCCTGTTATATTTTATCTTACTAGTTTTGGCTCATCCTTCTGGCCCATCCAGATCTTTTTGAACCCTGTCTTCACTGTTTTAGCAATTCCCTCCAACTTTATGTCATTTAATGAACATGCTTTCTCTATGGTCACTTAAACCAATAAAAATGTTGACTATGGAATGCTTCCAAAGATTTCCTTCTAGTTTAATATTACTTCATTTACTAACATGATTCAAGCTTAGAGTTTTAAGGATAAATGTACTTAGCCACCTCTAGTTCACAGTTTCCATCTTAATAAAATATTATGGCAGATTTTGTCAAGTATTTTGAAAAAATATCATTTTATTTCATTAACCATTTTAAAAACACATTTATTGGGCGGCTCCTGTGGCTCAAAGGAGTAGGGCATTGGCTCCGTATGCTGGAGGTAGTGGGTTCAAACCCAGCCCTGGCCAAAAACTGCAAAAATAAATAAATAAATAAATAAGCTTATTAAAAACTCACACACACACATTTATTGAGATCTTCACATGTGCAGAGCATGATTCTAGGCTTCTGGTCAACACAAAGATGATTTTTGAAAGCGGTCACAATGCAGCTGGCACATGCAGATAAGGTGGTTACTTTACACAACAGTACAGTATGTGGCAAGCTAGATGTGACAGGCACACCAAAGCGTACCAAAGGAGTCCAGGGCATGAAATAGTTTCTTTTAGGGTTCTTCAGGAACAACTTAATAAAACTGCATCATGAAAGATGTCAGTATTTTCCAAGAAAAGACCTGAGACTAGTGGTTGGTTTGGCCTTTGAGGTTTCTTTGAAAAGCTAAATAATTTGTTAAAGATTCTTAAGGCACATGAAGGGCTGAGCACTTCATGAAGACTAGAACCTGCAGTGACTGAAAAGCCACTCTGCTGCCATCTGCCGTCTATAAGGAGCAACTGCAGAGTGCTGCATCCTTCCCATGCCAGGCAGAGCCGCCACGCAGCATGTTGAGAAATTCCATATATCTGTAGGCCATGCGCCTGTCTTCTTCACAGAAGTTTCTCTTCAAGTCCCTTGCCCAGCCTGCAATGGGATCACTTCTTCTTTTCTTGCTTATACGTTTGAGTTCTCTGTGGATTCTGGTTATTAAACCTTTGTTGGAGACGTAACCTGAAAATGTCTTATCCCATTCTGAGAGCTGTTTGCTTGCTTTACTTACTGTGTTCTTGGCTGTGCAGAAGCTTTTTAGTTTGATCAGGTCCAAGTAGTGTATTTTTGAAGCTGCTTCAATTGCCTGGGGAGTCCTTGTCATAAAATATTCACCCAGGCTGATTCCTTCAAGAGTTTTCCCTGAACTTTCTTCAAGTATTTTTATAGTTTCATGTCTTAAGTTTAAATCTTTTATCCAGTGAGAGTCTATCTTAGTCAATGATGAAAGGTGTGGGTCCAGTTTCAGTCTTGTCGCCAGCCAGTTCACCCAGCACCATTTGTTAAATAGGGAATCTTTTCCCCACTGAATGTTTTTAATTGGCTTGTCAAAGATCAAACAACGCTAAGTAGCTGGATTCATCTCTTGGTTCTCTATTCTGTTCCAGACATCTACCTCTCTGTTTTTGTGCCAGTACCATGCTGTTTTTATCACTATCAATTTATAGTATAGTCTGAGGTCTGGTAG
>CAUYPK010007775.1:0-16229 GCA_963574355.1 Loris lydekkerianus | reverse complement strand
CTGCCCTTTCTTGCTTCCTTCCGCTCACCATGTGATGGCTATTCTTCTTCACCCTCCACTGTGAGTGAAAACCCAGAGGCAGATATTAGTGTCATGCTTTTTGTAAAGCCTGTAGCAGTATGAACCAAATAAAATGTTTTTCTTTATAAATTAAAAAAAAAAAAGTGTGAACAAATAACCAGGCTAACTGTAATTACTTCTGGGAAGTGGGATTACCAGGGGAGACTTCCATTTTTATTTTAGATTCTTTGCAATTATTTGTACTACTTTTGTCATAAAAAAGAATTTTAATGGACTATATTAAAAATCCCAAACTGAAAAACAAAATCATAACTGTATACATTGATGCATTTATGGGGCACAATATGCTGATTTTATATACCATGTGGAATGCTTACATCAGACTGGTTAACTAGCCTTCACCTCACTTACTTAATTGTTGTGTTAAGACATTTATACTCTACTCTTAGTAGATTTGACATGTACCCTTACAATATGCACCTTAGGTGAGGTCCCACTGATTACCCTCCCTCCACCCAGTCTCCACCCCCCATCCCTTCACCCTCCTCTTCCCTCCTTCATTCTGGGCTATAGTTGTGTTTTATCATTCATATGAAAGTGTGGGTGATTATATATTGGTTTCATAATAGTACTGAGTAGATTGGATATTTTTTCTTCCATTTGTAAGATACTTTACTAAGAAGAATATGTTCCAGCTCCATCCATGTAAACATAAAAGAGGTAAAGACTCCATCTTTTTATGGCTGCATAATATTCCATGGTGTACATATACTACAATTTGTTAATCCATTCATGGGTTGATGGGCACTTGTGCTTCTTCCATGACTTGGCAATTATGAATTGGGCTGAAATAAACATTCTGGTGCAAATATCTTTGTTGTAAAATGATTTTTGGTCATCTGGATATAAACCTAGTAGAGGAATTGCAGGATCAAACAGCAGGTCTACTTTTAGTACCCTAAGTGTTCTCTAAACTTCTTTCCAAAAGGAACATATTAGCTTGCATTTCCACCAGCAGTGCAGAAGTTATTCCCTTCTCTCCAAAAGCAAGCAGACAGCCCTTGTTTTCATCAAATTTCCCTGATGATGAGTGAAGTTGAGCACCTTTTCATGTTACTATCATTTGAATATCATCTTTTGTGAAGTGCCTGTCAAACTCTCCTTTCTACTTTTCTATTGGGTTGACTATCTTTATCATAGCTGTTTCCTTACTGGAGTTCTTTATGTGAGCCTAAATATGAACCCTTTGCCAGTTAAATGTGTTACAATATCTTCTCCTGTCTGTAGCTTGTGTTTACAACCTCTGATGACTTCTTCTGATGACCATGAGTATGGTTGTCACCTTCTGTCCTGGAGGATTGAGAATGGGGCCCCAGCTCCTTCCCAGTTGTAGTTGTATCTTTTGTTTTGTTTCCAGTCTATCTTTGCAGGAATGAATTTTATTATATAACAGAGAACTTAACCTTTTCCAGCCCTGCAAGGTATAGCGTTACCTCGTTCTCAGCTACCACAGGTATAAAGGACCTCTTTCATCAAAGACATATTTTTCTCTTTTTCTACTTTCATATGAGCCAACTTTGACAGAAGTTTGTCTTTTTCTCACAGAAATTAACTAAGAACTTCAAGAAATAGCCTACACACTCCACAGCCTGAAAAGTTCTACCACTTTCTTTAATGATCCAGTCTCAAATAGTTCATGCTGAGTCCCAAGAGAGAACAGGCAACAATTTAACTTTAACATGATTTACTGGAGCATAACAAAGGCTGCAATTTCTTAGCCAGGGTTAGAAAGACCCTTTTGCCTTCCACTCTACCTTGAATTAGCCAATTCTACATTTTAGGGTCTATTACTTAGAGCTTCCAGGTACCAATTCCTAACAGTAATCTTTCCAGGTACCAATTTCCTACAACTCAAACTAGCTTATGTAAAAAAGAAAAAGAAAAAGTGGGGTGGAGCATATTTATTAGGTCATATAACTAAATCATCCAGATATAAATCTATCACAGCTGCATGCAGGGGTGAAGTAATTTCATATGGACCAAGTTTATCACCATCCCTCAGGTTTTTGTTTTTGTTTTTGTTTTTGTTTTTGTGACACATTCTCACTTTGTTACCCTCAGTAGAGTACTGTGGCATCACAGCTCACAGCAACCTCAAACTCCTGGACTCAAGCGATTCTCTTGCCTCAGCCTCCCAAGTAGCTGGGACTACAGGCGCCTGCCACACACCTGGCTATTTTTAGAGATGGGGTCTTGCTCTGGCTCAGGCTGGTCTGGAACTTGTGAGCCCAGGCCATCCACCCACTTCAGCCTCCCAAGTGCTGAGATTACAGGCGTGAGCCACCACACCCGGCCCCATCCCTCAGTTCTGTGGTAGCTTCATTCATTCATTCAGGAAGGCAGGTAGATAAAATAGTCCCCAGCAGTTCCAGGGTAGCATGTTGTGTTCTCAGACACCCCACAGTAGGGAGAACTTACCTTCCCCAGTAGCTCAAACTGAAGTCCTGAAATTGAGCCTCAATGACCTGGCTCAGATCATGTGCTCACTTGCAATGATGGAGACAGAGTCCCCTCTTCACCCAAAGGAAAACTAGTATGCATTTCTGAAGAAGGCACAATGGAGATTTGGCAGGTAGAAACAAAAGATATCTGGACAATCATTTACTAATTAAGAACTATGCAAAACCCTTTGATAAACACTATCACTTGCCTATTCAGTATCCGTTTTCCCTACCCCTTCTTCCTGGCTGATGGAATCTCAATTATGTTTGCTTGGCAATATGCCCAGTTTCAGGGTATGAATCATAACCAGTCTAAACCAAGCATAATAAACACACTCCCTTTTCCAGATTTAAAGGGCCAATACGTAACATGCTCCAGGCAATTAGCTGAAGGGAAAACCCTGCTGAGGAGGTGATTTTCCTCCAGAAAGGAAGAGAGGTTTATGTAGAGAGCCTACTTGCTGCACTGGCCACCTCTGAGTCCATTACAGGTCCTCTCTGGACAGAGTTGTGTAGGTATATGATACCTAGAGCCACTGCAGCCACTATGGACCATGAGGGGAAGGTTAAGAGAATAGCAGAGATGCCCATTCAGAGCCCTAATGACTCTGAATCCAGCTCTACCAATCCAGCTCTAGAATATACCACCTCCAGGCTCCTTGTTCAGAAAACAGAACACTTTGCAGATATTGGTTTTCAAGTTTTCTGTTTCTTAGATCTGTATACATTCTACCTCTTCCATAACTATACTCCACAAACACACGTGAGCCTCTCTGAATAAGCAGGCATTTAGTCAATCATCTTCTGTGGAGGTCAAATCATCAGAATTGTCACTGTCCCACACTTTACAAATACAGGACTAAAAAAGGAACACAAGCTATGGGTGTGCTTCCTGTCCCAGCACCGCTCTCATGCCTCTCTCTTTACCTTGTATTAGGTTGAACCTTATGAAACTAATAATATTCAACCCTTTCTGATCTACACAATAGTCAAGTCCTAACTAGGACTTAATGTGGCTCAACCTAACTAGGAGGGATGCCCTTTTACATGTACAAGATTATCACTATGTTAACACGTGATAGAAGCAGAGAAATTGTTTCCATCACTTCCATTCCAAGCCACGTAAATCCTTGGGCAGCACAGGAAAAAATAATACAAGTGAATGGTTGGAGGAGATGTGCTAAAGATGCAGCTGATGGTGGGGCACCCTGGGAAGAAAGTCTCCTGTTCATCAGCTTGGGACACAGCCTTGGTCTCTGGGCACTCTGTGAGATTCTGTCCTGCCCAGCAGGGTAGTCACTCTCCACAGATAGCTAGAAAACACTTAACACGTGACCGAGTGTGACTGATAAAATCAATTTTAGGCCAGTTGCAGTGGCTTGCACCTGTAATCCCAGCACTTTGGGAGGTCAAGGCAGGAGGATCACTTGAGCCCACGAGTATGAAACCAGCCTAAGCAATATAGCTAGACAATATCTCTGCAAAAAAATAAAAAGTTAGCCAGCCATCATGGCATACATCTGTAACCCCAAATACTTGGGAGGCTGAGGGAGGCCAATTACTTGAGCCCAGAAGTTTGAGGCTACAATGAGCTATGATGACACCACTGCACTCTAGCCAGGGCAACAGAGTGATACGCTATCTCAAAAATACCAAACAAACAAATGGATTTTAATTATATTTAATCTGAATTAATTTCAATTGCCACCTGTGGCTAGTGGCAACTATTTTAGAGTTCTCCCAAGAAACAGACCAATAGGAGAATATATATATGTGTGTACATATATTTATAAATGTATATTATATGTAAGTAGATATAGGATATACATTTTATATATATTAGAGGGAGACATTGATTAAGAAGAATGGGCTCTCATGATCATGGGGCTAAGAGTTGGAGGTTACTGTGAGCAGTGACACCACGGCACTCTACCAAGGGTAAAAAAGTGAGACTCTGTCTCTACAAAAAAAAGTAAGACCCTGTCTCTACTAAAAGTGAAAACTGAGGCAAAAGGATCACTTTAGCCCAAGAGTTTGAGGTTGCTGTGAGCTATGACATTACAGCACTCTACCAAGGGTGACAAAGTAAGACTCTGTCTCAAAAAAAAAAAAAAAAAAAATCACTCCTAAGGCAAATATGACCCAAATATCAGAGTGCAGAGTGCAGCAATCACATCCATTGCCAGACGCAATAGTATCTGTGCGTATCTATGCTACTCTTTGCCAGCTCTACAAGAAAACTTCATGTGCACCCATCCATTAATTTAATATACTGTCTCTGATGGGCCCTAGAGATTCAGAGATGAGCAAAATAACATTCCTATATACATAGAATTTACTTTTGAGTGTTTCATTCTAAGAAGACTCTTGACAATAATGCCTGGAATGATCCTGCAACCTCAATCTTGAACAAGGGACCTAGTTAACTTCCTACTGAAACCAGCTTTCTTTGAAGAACTTGCCATTCTATATACCCTATATGCCAAATCAGTCCTGAACTATAAGACCAGGCTTCCAGTCCAGGGTTTCACAGAAATTCTGAGATGTGTTGTGCTGCATGTATCATGGCTAAGAAAAATGATGACTCTCTTAACACAACCCCCTAGGAAGAACCTGGCAACTTCTTGACCCCTCAGCTCCCAGTCACCAGCATATCCAGGGAGGTAGACAAACCTCTCAAAGGCTCTGCACTGGCAGGCAGTTCAGGATGCCAACATTCACTTCTTTCTCTGAAATCTTAAACAAGCTCATGCTTTTAAACTTTGCTCAAAAGACTCCAGGACTAGATAACTCTCTGACAGTAGGCTCATCCTGAGAAAAGAGAGCTATAAAAAGACATGATCAGTGTAGATTAAAAGGTACCATTGTGGGTCAACCTGGTTTCTAATTGGCTGTATGACTTCTAGTCAATTTGTGTGTAGTTTCATTCATTCGCTTATTCAACAAATATTTATTTGGTGCTAATGTGCAGAAATGTACTAAGTGCAAGGGGAACCAAGATTTTAAAATACTGTGCCTTGTACCTAACCTCAGGAAGTTTTTAAAAAGATAGATTAATGAATAATTTACCATAGGGTGTACATGCACTAGAAAGAAGACACCCAGAGACTGGATACCTCTCCCAGCACAGAGAAAAGACCCTGACTGAGGCTGGTGGGGAGTGTCAGAGAAAGCTTCTCAGAGGGAAACAACCTGAGCGGAGCCTTATGGAGTATTTGGGAAATGTGTGGTTTGCAGCGGTTCTCTCCTGTGCGTAAGAATCACCTGGGAATGAGTGAAAGCCTAAGACCATTCTGGGCCAATTAAATAAAAATCTTTGTAAGTGAGACCATTTGAAGGTTGGCCACTAATCGTTTCTAGAAGTCCCCACATGACTCTAATGTGCAGCAAGGGCTGAGATCCACCTTGCTCCAGCTAGAGTGATAAGCAAGTGATGCTGACTTGACATTTTCAGGTTAACATGGCACCCACACAGAATTAAAATGAAAAAAAGAAAACTGTAGTTCATATTCCTTATGATAATCTAGCACAGCAGAAGATAATGACTGCTTAACATCGCAGACTAGCAAAACCAACATACAGAACAAATTAGCAATGGATGATTTACGTAGGGAAAAAAACACGGCAGAAGTTATTAAATGGTTCAGGAAAAACTTGGAACCCTTCATTTGGAGGAGATGTATCATAGATCAAATGTACTTCAAACTGAACCCTGATCTAAGCATTAAATCAGAACATTACAAAACCAGGGAAATAAATGAAATCCCTGATTTATCCAAACATGCTCCTGAGAGAGCTCAAACAAAATGAGAGCATTTCTCTCGTACCCCATTCTCTGTCTTAGTGAAATTACACTCAAGTGCAACCAAACACCTAGCATTTGAAAGAAGGAAAAGTGAAGGTGGCACCTGTGGTTCAGTGGGTAGGGCGGCAGCCCCATATACCGAGCGTGGCGAGTTTGAACCACAGGGCGTTGTGGCAGGCACCTATAGTCCCAGCTATTCAGGAGGCTGAGGCAAGAGAATTGCCTAAGCCCAAGAGCTGGAGGTTGCTGTGAGTGAGCTGTGACACCACAGCACCCTACCAAGGGTGACAAAGTGACACCCTGTCTCTAAAAAAAAAAAATTAAAGAACTTGAAAAAATAGTACTTTGTTTTATATGGAATCAGAAAAACCTCAAATAGCAAATATATTACTCAGAAATAAGAACAAATCAGGAGGTATCACGTTACCAGATTTCAGGCTATACTATAAATCTATAGGGATCAAAACAGCATGGTACTGGCACAAAAACAGAGTGGTAGATGTATGGAACAGAATAGAGAACCAAGAGATGAACCCAGCTACTGATCATCATTTGATCTTCAACAAGCCTATCAAAAATATTCAGTGGGGTAGGGCAGTGCCTGTGGCTCAAAAGACTAAGGCACCAGTCCCATATACCAGAGGTGGTGGGTTCAAACCCAGCCATAGCCAAAAAATAATAATAATATTCAGTGGGGGAAAGACTCCCTATTTAACAAATGGTGCTGGGTGAACTGGCTGGCAACCTGTAGAAGACTGAAAGTGGACCCACACCTTTCACCGTTAAAAAAAATTGATTCTCACTGGATAAAAGATTTAAACTTAAGGCATGAAACTATAAAAATACTAGAAGAGAGTGCAGGGAAAACACTTAAAGAAATTGGCATGGGAGAATATTTTATGAGGAGGATCCCCCGGGCAACTGAAGCAACACCAAAAATCCATTACTGGGATCTGATCAAACTAAAAAGCTTCTGCATAGCCAAGAGCACAGTAAGTAAAGCAAGCAGACAACCTTTAGATTGGGAGATTTTTGCAGGTTATGCTTCCAATGAAGGTCTGATAACTAGAATCTACAGAGAACTCAAACTAATCAATAAGAAAATAACAAATAACCCCATTTCTATGTAGGCAAGAGACTTGAAGAAAAGCTTCTCTGAAGGGCAGTGCCTGTGGCTCAAAGGAGTAGGGTACCAGCCCCATATGCCGGAGGTGGCGGGTTCAAACCCAGCCCCAATCAAAAACTGCAAAAAAAAAAAACAAAAAAGCTTCTCTGATGAAGACAGGCACATGGCCTACAAATACATGAAAAAATACTCAGCATCCTTAATCATCAGAGAAATGCAAATCAAAACCACTTTGAGATATCATTTAACTCCAGTAAGAGTAGGCCACATAAAAAAATCTCAAAACTACAGATATTGGCGTGGATGTGGAAAGAAGGGAACGTTTCTGCACTGCTGGTGGGAGTGCAAGCTAATACGTTCCTTTTGGAAACAAGTTGGGAACTAGAAGTAGACCTGCCATTCGATCCTGCAATTCCTCTACTAGGTCTATGTCCGGATGACCAAAAATAATTTTACAACAAAGATATTTGCACCAGAATGTTTATTGTAAATGTATTTTAGAAAGAAGCATTTTGAAAACTATAAATATTACTTATCAAATTGTAATTAGTTTAATTTACTCCTCTATAAACACTAATGGTCCCCTTTCCCCCAGACAGAGTAGTGTCTTAGCACTAAGGACTTTCATTGCTAAAACTGGAATGGTACTTAGCATATGTGCATGTATAAATCTTCATATTAATATAATTAATTATTATTATATTATTAATAAATGTTTCCATTTGTGTAAATATATAGAAATAAAATGGGTGGGATTTATAGCAATTGCATATTTAATATTTTAGGAGACTTTTCTAAATATTTTTACAAAGTAGTAGTACCACTTTAAATTTTTACCAATAATGTATTAGAGTTCTAGCATCTTATGTACTAAACACTTTATATTGATAACCCTTAGCTTTATCCACTGTAATGAATGTGTAATGGTATGTTATCATGATTTAATTTGCATTCCCTGAAGACAAATATTAAGCAACATTTTTTGTGTGATTATTTGCCAACCTTGCTATTCTGTCCAAATATTTGTAACTTTTAATGGGTCATTTGCTTTCTTTTAATTGATATATACTATTTCTTTATGCATTCTAGGTATATATCTTTGTTACATATTATGTACTGAAACTATATTACGTGACTTAATGAGTTGAATTTTTTTCTTTCATAATGACATCTTTGGAAGATAAAACAATTTTGTTTTGTTATATTCTAGTTTTTCTTTCGGTTATGATTTATGTTTTTTTTTATTTATTAAAAAAAAACTTTGTCTACTCTAGGGAAGAAAGACATTCTCTTATTTTTTTCTGAAAGTTTTATAATTGTAACTTTTAAATTTAGGCTTATGATTAGTTTCAAGTTAATGTTTGTGTATGTTCATTTTTCTCACAGATGGATAACCAAGTGGTTTTAGTATAATTTTTGGCAAAATCTTTCTTTTTGTCATGGACTTGTCATAACATCTTTGTTAAAAGTTAATTCATCATATATGGCTGGGTCTGTTTCTGGATCCTGTTTGTTTTCACAAATCCTGTCTATTTCCCCCAATGCCACACTGTTTTGATGCCTGAAGATTTATACTATGCCTTGTATGAGCATACTATACTATGCCTTGTATGATTTCTTTTTTCAAAATACTTAGGCTCTTCTAGGTATTTCCATAAAATTTTAGATTTAATTATTATTTTCTTTTCAAAAAATAGCTGTAATAATTTTGATAGTTATAACATTGAATCTATAGTCAAAATGCATAAATGTTGAATAACATTATTTATTTTCCTAAACAATAAATAGGATATACTCAATTTTGTTATTGTTCTGTTTGAGTCAGCAATGTTCTGTAATTTTTGATGGAGTGATATTTCATGGCTTTTATTAACTTATGTATAAGTATTTTATTTCTCTCATTCAATTGTGAATAGATCTTTAAAATTTTATTTTTTTCAGTTTAGAAAGCATATGCTAAGTATTTACGAACAAAATATAGATATGGTAATTATTTAATATGCTTTTCTATTAATTATATAATTCTCTGTCATATCTGGGTCTGTTTGGATTTTTATTTTATTAACATCATGAATCTTGTCTTCTGTTTCTTTGCACACCTGATAGCTTTTAACTACATGACTTACAATGTGGACTTACTTTATGAGAGATGGATATTTCACCCACATTCTTGTGTTTGTTTTGGGATGCTGTTAATTTACTTGGAAGTAGCTCCCTACTTTCATGTCTTACTTTCAACCTCTTAGATGGAATCAGTGCATCATTTTGTTTATGATTTGTTTGCCCTTCCATCTTTGACAAACGTCTTTGAGTACTTTAGTCAATATCCCATGAAAAATAAGGTTTTTCCATCCTGGTAGTTGATAAAATACATTATTTGTAGTTGGTGATCTGGTATTCCCTGCCATCTCTACCCAGTCTTTTTAGGTCACTCATATTATTCTATTATCTAAAAATGTCTTTACTTTAGCTTCATTCTTAAAAAAATTATTTAAGAACATTAAGTATATTTTCAACTATTCTTTTCCCTCCATGCTATCTGTTAAAAAGTGATTATTTCTAGAAAATTTATTTTTTGTATAAATGCTTTACTTTTCCCTAAGTCTTATGGTGATGAGGGAACGGTTTTCTTTAAAATCATCCTTGGGTTTTCCATGTTGGTAAATTTAGAATTTTCTCCAAAGTTGATTGTTTTCAGACATTATACTGTTACACTAATTGGTGAAGAATGGGATCCTGCAACTGAGATGGGGATGTGTGAGAAGGTTCTGATGAAACTTGGAAACACTGCGCCTCTGCATTCTGATAAACCTTCATGTACAATGGAAGAGTGTCCTCACCCCTGTGGAGATGGCCTATCCGTCCTCTGTAGAAGTGTCCTCTCCACTCCCAGTGGCAGTAGCTTCCCCATCTCAGTGGTAGTGGCCCTCCCACCTTCAGTGGCAATAGCTTCTCCTCCTGGTATGGCTGTTACGCCTTCATCTGAGGGGATTAGTTCTGTATTGTTCTTCATTGTCTAAGGAAATACAATGGCCTCCTCTGAGGCCTTTGCTCTGCAAGAAATGCAGGTTATCCTCACAACCCACTCCCGAAACCCTTAGTTTCCTATTGACCTGTAACTAAACACAAGTTCCAGCAGGCCCCTAAAGGCAAGGTACACTCCAATGAAGAGTTGTCCTATACTAGGAAGAACTATTTGAATTTTTTAATTTATACAAAGTAGAAATCCAAGGTATATGTTTTAGAATGCATCGAATGTGTGTATGTGTGTGTATTTTAGATCTGGCTAAAGTGATATGGGCTAAATAAGCAGAGATTTTATATTCAGGGTTTCCGCTTGGAGATTTAGAAAGAGGTTTAATGTGTACTTGATTGAATGGCTGAAACATGGATTAAAATTGGCCCATGGTGAGCAAACTGGAAATGCCTAAACTTTTTCTGTTTGATGTATAAAGAAAGATTCAAGGGCTTGGGAAATTGAAATGTTAGAATGGCTTTGTCATTAAGACCTACTCATTAAGCCACAATGTAAGGCTTGAGAAGATATAGCTTTCATCAATAATTTGAAAATTTAGTTTTTGAATGGAGCTCCAGTATTCTTGAAGAGCTCCATGATGGTAATTCTCTGTAGGCCAGACCTTGGGAACCATAGTCACTCAACTGGAAATACAATAGAATAGAAGTACAACAGAATAACTGGATACAGTAATACAGTAATACAGTATACAGTAATACAATAAGAGTAACTGGATCCCAGCGTGGCAGGTACGAAGTGATGCCACTCAACTGCAAAAGGCAAGATGGGCATGGTGAAGGCAAACGGTCAAAGCAGCAGCCACAATAGTCTGACTCTCACAGAGTGCTGGTCTTGGCTAATTGATCGTGATGTTTCTAAAGTGAAAAATATAGGACACCTACTAAATTCTTGATTCATCTCTGTGTAGCATAAAGTTCTAGGCCAAGGAAACAAAATACTAATTCAAATCATAAAGAAATAGCAAATGATGACCCTTTCAATCAATTCCCAGATTTGAGCCAGTTCACACCCCAAGAATCTTTTTAGTTAAGGAGGTGGCTGGGTCCCTCAGGAAAAGGCCCTCACATACTAATAAATATAAGTAAATTCATTTTGTTTTTACTATGGACTGTTCATTGGTGAAAAAAGTAATCAAACCTTTCAGAAACTAGTAGATACTGGGTCTAAAGTTATACTGATTTCAGAGATTCTAAACATCACAGCAGGCCTCTAGGAAGAGTATAAACTCAGGAACATTAAGTTATCAATGAACTTTTAGCTAAGGTCCATTTCACAGTAGGTCCAGTGCAGTGGTTCTCAACCTTCCTAACGCTGTGACCCTTTAATACAATTGCTCAAGTTTTGGTGACCCCCAACCATAAGATTATTTTCGTTGCTACTTCATAACTGTAATTTTGCTACTGTTATGAATCATAATGTAAATAACTGATATGCAGGATGTGTTTTCCAGTGGTCTTAGGCGACCCTTGTGAAAGGGTTGTTTGACCCCCAAAATGGTCATGACCCACAGGTTGAGAACCGCTGATCTAGGGGGTCCATTTTGTGCTTTTTCCCCAGTTACAACATTCATAATTAGAAAATAGATGTTTAAAATGGAAAGAATCCAATCCCCACATTTGTTCCTTGATCTGTGGAGTAAGTATTAATATGGCGGGAAAAGCCACGTGGACATCATTATAACTACTTTCATCTAGGAAAATAGAAAATCAAAAGTAAAACCACATTCTTAGAATGTTTACAGAAAGTAATGCCACCACTGAGGAGTTGAAAGACGTAGAGGTGTTGGTTCCCACCACATGCACTTTCAATTCTCCTCTTTGGTCTGTGCAGAAGGCAAATAGATAGATCTTGGAGAATGACTGTGGATTATTGAAAGCTGAATGTAATGATGGTGCTAGTTACAGCTGCAGTACCTGGTATGGTACCTAGTATGAATCTATTAATCTCAAAAATGCTTTTCTCTCCATTCCATTGTTTAAGGCATACTAGAAGCAGTTTTCTTTCTTCTGGGAAAGCCAGCATTACACCTACGCTGCCCTCCTCAGGGCATATATCAACATTCCAGGTGTATGCAATAATTTAGTTTGGAGGGATCTTGACTTCCTTTCCCTTCCATGATATACATGTATCATTCTGGTCCATTATGTTGATGATATTATGCTAATTGGACATTGCAAATGAGAACTTGCAACTACTCTAAAATTATTGGTAAGATACTTCCCAGAGAGTGGGAAACAAAATATGACTAAAATTTGGATGCCTCCCATCTCAGTAAAATCTAGTGGCCCCTTTTAAAGTGAAGAGTAAGTTGTTATGTCTTATCTTTCCACCAACTGAGAAAAAGGTACAATTCTCAGTGATCCCATTAAGTTTGGGGAGGCAACCTATTTTTTTTATTTCCACATCCTATCCTGGGCTATTAACCAACTGACCCAAAAGCTACTAGTTTTGGGTGGAGCTCAGAACAAAACAAGGTTCTGCAACAGGTCCAGACTGCTCCATTACCCCATGAGCAGCAAATCCAACAGTGCTTGAAGGGTCAGTGACAGAAAGGGAGAAAGGTCCCAGTAGGCAAATCGTAGTGTGGGATTTTAGAATTTTAGAGCCAGGCTCTGCCATCAATTGAAAATAGCCACTCTATTTTTGAGAGACACTTTTTGTCCTTATTCCAGACCTTATCAAAGAATGAATGTGTCACTGTGGGCACCAAATTACCAAGTGACTTGAGCTGCCCATAATGAACTGGGCATCTTCTGACCCACTGTGCCATACAAAACAGCTGTACAGTAACACTCCGTTATCAGTTGCAAGTCATATTATATTATCAGCCCCAAGAGGTCCTTGAAAGCACAAGAAAATTATGTGAAGAATTATCCAGAAAATGCCAGGAAGGCTGTGTTAACCAGTGTGATGAAAATGTGTCAAACTGTTTATAAAACCAATGTGTGGTGCCCCATGATCGCATTAATGTACACAGCTATGATTTAATGTTAATTAAAAGAAAAGAATTATCCTAAACGTGCATGATCCCTTCTCCAGCTATGCATATTTTTGTTTTCTTTTACCCCATACTTCATGCATCATAGGTTTTCTATAAACAACTGACAGCAAAAGAGAAGGCATAGGCCCAGTTTATAGAAGGTTGCACTTGATTTGTGAGCACCACAAAAAAAGCAGACAGCTCTAGCATTACAGCCTCTACCCGCATCTCTGATGAACAATTTTGAAGGGATAGCCTCCCAGGGTCAGAACTTTGGGCAGTATATATAGTTTTGCCCTTTGCTTAGAAGAAGAAATAGCCATATGTGTGATTTTATTCTGATTCATTGGCTGTAGTGGATGTTTTGGCTGGAAAAAAGCATGATTGGAAAACTGGTGATAAATGAATTTGAGGAAGAGATGTGTGGAGACATCTCTGAATTCCCCCAGTGTATGTTCGAATGGACAATAAACATGAAAACAATTGTGTCCCATATTAATGCTCACCAAAGGGTGACCACAAAAAGGATTTTAATGGTTATGGAAAAGATGACTTGTTCTATGCCTACCATTCAGCCTCTGTCCACAATACCACTGTCATTACCTAATGGTTCTCTGAACAAAGTGGCTATGAACTTCTACTCATTGAGACTGTCCTGCTACAACCACTGCTGAGTGCTAAAACTGCCAGAAGCAGAGAATGTCACTGAGAAACACTGAGCCCTTGGTATGACAGCAATCCCTGGGGTGATAAGGCAGCTACTTTGTGGCAGGCGGATTATGTTGACTGCTTCCATCCATCATGGATGGGGTAATATTGTGTCCTTATTGGAATAGTTGCTCCTCTGGATACAGTTTTACTTTCCCTAGACCTAATGCTTCTGCTAAAACTACCATTCACGGACTTATGGAATGCCTTATCCACAGTAAAAGAATTCCATACAGCCTTGTTTCTGACCCAGGAAATCATTTTATAGCAAAAGAAATGCAACAAGGGGCTCACTCTCATGGAATTCACTGATACTGCCATGTTTCCTATCATCCTGGATCAACTGGCCTAATAAAATGGTGGAATGGCTTTTTGAAGATTCAGTTACAATGCCAGATAGAAGGCAATAGCTTGCCAGAAAAGGGAAATGTTTTCCAGAAGCCTATATGTGCTATAAGTCAGCATCCAATATATGATACTATTTTTTTCTGCAGCTAGAATTCAAGGATCCCGGAATCAAGGGGTGGAAAAGGAGTAACATCTCTTGTTATTACTCCTAGTGATGCACTAGCAAAATTTTTCTTCTCATTCCTGTGATTTAATGATATGTTTTTCTAAAGCCTTAGATTAAGATAGAGAAATGCAGTTATCAGGAGACACAATAATTCAATTAGACTGGAAGTTAAGACTACCACAAGGTCACTTTGGGCTCCTTAGGCCTCTGATTTAATAGGTAATGAGAGTTACAGTGTTGAGCAGAGTAATGGTTCCAGATTACCAAGAGGAAATACTACTTCATGACAGAGGTAAGAAAGAGTATGTCTGAAGTACAGGAGCTCACTTAGGTTATCTTCCTCATAGACAGCTGTGATTAAGGTCAATGGACAACTACAAAACCCAGTCCAGGCAAGACTTCTAATGGCCTAGACATTCATAAATAAAGGTTTAGGTCGTCTATCTTGTAAAGAACAATGAACAGCTGAGGTGCTGACTGAAAGCAAAAGGGATACAGAATGGATATTACAAGAAGGTAAAATTGTAAATACCAACTCTGATCATGTGACAAGTTACCCATGTGAGGACTGAAATTGTCATGAGTATTTTCTCCTTATTTTGTTTTGAATAATTTGGTACGCATGTATGTATGTATGGGAAATATGAACAGAATGAGGGCAGGATATGCATAGTAATGAAGAAAGGGGCACTCTGGGGTTCAAATAAGTGGTGAGATGATTAAATGTGATGAACAGAGAGATGTACATTTTGATTTATCTCTTTATTATCTAACACCTTTAACATTTGTTGAAATATAAACAAAAAATAAAATGTCTAGTTTTTAAGAAAACTTTGAGATATACAAATAAACAGAAGAGTGTAACACTTACACGGGGAAAAAACAGTCCATGGAGACTCTCTCGGAGGAAGAATTTAAATCATCCATTATAAATATAACAAAGACATCTGTACCAGAATGTTTATTGCAGGCCAATTCATAATTGCTAAGTCATGGAAGACGCCCAAGTGCCCGTCGACCCACGAATGGACTAGCAAACTGTGGTACATGTATACCATGGAATACTATGCAGTCTTAAAGAAAGATGGAGATTTTACCTCTTTCTTTAAGGCTGCATAGTATTCCATGGTATACATGTACCACAATTTGCTAGTCCATTCGTGGGTCGATGGGCACTTGGACTTCTTCCATGACTTAGCAATTATGAAGTGGGCTACAATAAACATCCTGGTACAGAAGTCTTTGTTATATTGTGACTTTTGGTCTTCTGGGTATAACCCTAATAAAGGAATTATAGGATCAAATGGCAGGTCTATTTTTAGGTCTCTAAGTAGTCTCCAAACATCCTTCCTGAAGGAACGTATCAGTGGGCATTCCCACCAGCAGTGTAGAAGTGTGCCCTTTCCTTCACATCCACGCCAACATTTCTGGTTTTGGGACTTTGTTATGTGGGCTACTTTTACTGGGGTTAGGTGATATCTCAAAGTAGTTTTGATTTGCATTTCTCTGATGATTAAGGATGATGAGCTTTTTTTCA
>CAUYPK010007774.1:0-16311 GCA_963574355.1 Loris lydekkerianus | reverse complement strand
GTTCGGTCTAGTCTAACACTTATTGTCCCCCACGGTTAGGTCTGGTCTAACACGTACATTGTTCCCGCAGTTAGGTCTAGTCTAACACATTTGTCCCCCGTGGTTAGGTCTAGTCTAACACGTACATTGTCCCCCGCGGTTTACTGGATTACACCTATGGTGCATCTTACAAGGGTACATGTGAAACTTATTAAACGTAGAATATAAATGTCTTAACACAATAACTGAGAAAATGCCAGAAAGGCTATGTTAACCAGAGTGATGAAAATATGTCAAATGGTCTATAAAACCAGTGTATGGTGCCTCATGATCGCATTAATGTACACAGCTATGATTTAATGATAAAAAAAAACAAACAAAAAAGTGTTTACTGAATGAACGATAGATTTATAACCTATAGTTATTACTGTAAAAGCTTAAAACTGTTTTTATAGATTTTCATCAATAAGCCATAAAAGGTTATGATTGTCATTGAGTACACAAAAAAGTATTAAACTGTAACTGAAGGGTAATCAAATTAAAATCCTAACTTTTAGTCATTTATAAAGTAAATCTAAATGGCAATCGTGATATATGATTCTGTTAAAAATAAGTGCTTCTTGGGCGGCGCCTGTGGCTCAAAAGAGTAGGGCGCTAGCCCCATATGCCGAAGGTGGCAGGTTCAAACTCACCCCCAGCCAAAAACTGCAAAAAAAGAAAAAAAAAAAAAGTGCTCCTTTCTAATACCCATCCACCCAAATACACACACCAATCATCCACAGTGGAGCAACTGCCCAAGTAAGTAAATTCAAAAATCTAAGTAATGTATGATAAAACCTCATAAAAGTCATTGTATTGATAAATTTGAACCACAGTACTAACAAAAAGTTAAAATTGTCAAATAATATCAAATAAATATAGGTATAAATATATCACATGATAAAAAATATAGGTATAAATATATCACATGATAAAAAGACTATTTGAAATGAGAAGTGAGGCTCGGCGTTGATAGCACAGTAGTTTAGGTGCCAGCCACATACATTGGGGCTGGCAGGTTTGAACCCGGCCCGGGCCTGCTAAACAACGACAACTGCAACAAAAAATAGCCGGGTGTTATGGCAGGCACCTGTAGTCCCAGCTACTTGGGAGGCTGAAGCAAGAGAATCACGTAAGCCCATGAGTTTGAAGTTGCTCTGAGCTGTGACGTCATGGCACTCTACCAAGGGCGACATAGTGAGACTCTGTCTCAAAAAAAAAAAAAAGGAAAGAAATAAGAAGTAAATGTTAAGTGACATCTGAAGCTCAATGGTTCTTAAACTTTAACATGCATCAGAACCATTGAGTGGGCTTTTTACAACAAAATTACTCTGGATGAAGCTGGAGACCCACTCTCCAAAGTATTACAAGCATGGAAAAACAAACGCTCACCATTAAACTGGAACTAACTAATGAGCACACAAGTGTACAGAGGAAAGTAAAACTCAAGGTAAGGGGGAAAGGGAAGGTGGGGAGGGGAATAAACCAACCTAATGGGTGCCGTAAAAACTGTCTAGATGACAGGTGCACCTATAGCCAGGACATGCATATTACAAAAATGATCCATGTATACAAAACATTTGTACCTCCCTAATACATTGATAAAAAACCCTGGCTTGACGTCTGCAGCTCAAGCAGCTAAGGCGCCAGCCACATACCCCAAAGCTGGTGGATTTGAATCCAGACTGGCCTGCTGTCAATGTCACAACAATGACAACTACAATCAAAAAATACCCCAGTGCTGTGGCAGGCACCTGTAGTCCCAGGTTCTAGGGAGGCTGAGGCAAGAGAATCACTTAAGCCCAGGAGTTTGAGGTTGCTGTGAGCTGTGATGCCATGACACTCGACCCAGGGTGACAGCTTGAAGCTCTGTCTCAAAAAAGAAATTTAAAAAACCCACAGGATTACCGCATCTTACTCCCACAGTTGCTGATTCAGTAGGTCTTGGGTGGGGGCCTGAGAATTTTCATTTTGAACAAGCTCTCAGGTAAGACTGATGGTGCTGGTCTGGGGCCACACTTTGAGAATCACTGCTCTAACTCACTGATTCATTTATTCAGCAAACTGTGAGTGAACACCAGGTATCAGGCACTACTCTAGGGATCAGGCATAGAATAAGTTAGACGTTTCTTCCTTTCATGATGCTTAATGCTTGTAGCAAAACATCCCATACCTAAGTGAATAAAGCTAATTTTGCAAATTTCAAATATAGTATGATTCAACAGTAATAAGAATGACAGTAATGTTATAACAGACAGTAAAGAATCTAGAAGACTCTATCAAATGTCTTTAAAGTGGTATTAAGGAGGACTTTCATGAACTATATCATATACCTCAATGTTAAAAATATTTATAACAAACATGAATGACTTTTGGATCTAAGTACCAAGTGACAAGGACTATTAGAAATATACTTACATAGGAAAATTACTAGGAAGAAATATAAAAAAATATTAATAGCTATTTCTGAGAGATAAGCTATGGCTATTAATTCATTTGTACCTTTTTCTATGTTTCCAAATACAGAAATGTGTTAACTTTTTTGTGGTCATAAAAGCAACTTAAAAATAAACTCATGGAATCATTTTTTATGCTGTCTCAAAAATGTAATTCCCATTGTATTGTTCTAATCATTGAAATTTTCTCTACTTGAACATTATGAAAGGGGAGAAAATGGATGCACCTGTGGCTCAGTGAGTAGGGCGCCGGCCCCATATACTGAGGGTGGCGGGTTCAAACCTGGCCCTGGTCAAACTGCAACAAAAAATAGCTGGGTGTTGTGTCAGGCGCCTGTAATCCCAGCTACTCGGGAGGCTGAGGCAAGAGTATTATCTCCAAGAGCTGGAGGCTGCTGTGAGCTGTGATGCCACAGCACTCTACTGAGGGCGATAAAGTGAGACTGTCTCTAAAAAAAAAAAAAAAAAGGAAAAAAAAGAAAGAAAGGGGAGAGAATCATGAAAACCCAAGTATGCTACCACAAACAAGAAAGATCCAAATGGTAGTAAGTGTAAGGGTAGTGGTATTTTCACAGAATCATTTCTCCTTCTGCATTCTTCCTTAATTCTTAAATGTGCTTTTCTTGTAAGTTTAGCATATAATGGTGCTTTCATAAAGCAATGACTCAATATTCCCCCATTCCAATTCTCTGCAATCCAGAGTTAATAAAACTGTTGCATAAAAATAAAAAAAAATTACCTTAACTTTCACCAGCCTTTTCACAGTCTTGATCTTTGCCTCACAGAAGGCACCTCGGTACTTGGCACTGACATCGGTTCCCACTGTCAGGTAGGCAGGCTCATCTGCCGCCTGATGAAAGGAACAAAAACTGTGAATGTCTGCGAATGTCACTATTACCCTGCTCCAACCTCAACTCTCATAAAATTCTCTACAGTAGTACTAATGTTTAAGAACATTAAAATTATTTGCTTCTCAATTATCATTGATGATTTGAAAAATACCCCTAAAGCAAATACTTTTATTAACAAGCTTTCATTTTATATACTGATGTCCTGATATTGTAAAATGTCTTAAAGTTGTAATTAGAAATTATCAGTAAGAAAATATGATGTATTTTTCTCCACATACAAAATGTTTTATGTAAGTGGAAAAATAAGAAAAAACAGAAAAAGTATCTCCTATTAAACGCTTATGAAACTAACATATTAATTTATGGCCTCCTAAAAATTATTTTCAAGTTAAAAGAAATATTGCTATTAACACTTACAAGATATAATTAACTGTTTATTGATATAACAACATAAAAGCAGTTATATTTTAGACACAATGTAACTATAAACATAAATAAAGCCAACCATGTGCAAAACTCACTGGCTACAAGCTGTGTTTGAAAGGTTTAAGCTGAAATTAGTGGATGAATGAAGATATGAACTGATGATTCAAAACCTGGAGGCATACCTCGGGTTTACCACGCTAATCTTCTTAGAATAAAAAAATAAGCTTTACTAAGAAATGTCTACCTTTAGGAAATGGCCATAATCAGAATGATACATTAAAAGATGTGAGAAATTGCATTCTAACACTCATCTCTACCTTGACAGTAACAGTATGATTGCTATCTCAATCTGTCATTTTACCTATATTTTTTTCAAAAGTTAAGTATAATCATGCAAGTTCAATACAAGGTTGCTATGAGCAAAGCCAACAATGTACTCTTTAGAGATATTTTGAAGTAGAGAACAATTTTGCACATTCCAGGAAGTTTTCCCCCAAGTAATGTTAAAGAAGGTTGAATATGTCACTTCAAGAAAATAGGAAACCAAGAGAGTTTTTGCAAATGCTATATTAGTATACTGAAACAGTAAATAAGACAAGAATCAAGTACCTTTTAAAGGTAATGCATTTATAAACAATGCAAATTGAAGAGGAATACATTTGGCAAATAAATATCTAATCTGAAAACACTGCCAGGGCCAAAATACTCTGGAATGCTTCCTTTCCCTTGAAACATCCACATGTGTTCATAGTTGTTTTCAGTAGAAAATATATACACGTGCATATTTTTACGATGGGTGTTATGTTTTAAAATATTTACTCTATGGACTTCACTAGAACTGAGCATTATTAGCTTCAGTTGAACCTAAAATATTTTAGGAGGAGAAATTCACATTATCTCCAGAAGAAATGATACCATCCTTACTCAGTACACATATTCTCTTAGAAAATGGCCTTGGCACTGCAGAAGAAAAAATTTTTCAAAAAATCCCCTGAAGAACCAAAGCAGGACAAAAGCTTTACTTCTGCAAAGGCTGCTGCCAACACAGGAAGTGTTTAAAAATACTATCAGAATGGACAATTGAAAGGCTGCACCAGCCATTCCAAAGCGCTAACTGTACAGAGAGGGACTGAACTAACTGCATTTAGACACATAGATCGTTTCTCACCCATTCAACACGTCCTCGTTTTCTGAAAGTGCTGCTTAGCAGGTAAATGAATTTTGAGTAGCAAAAACATGACATTCCATGGCACCAGCCTCGCGACGGGCAGTGTCCAGGGCACGAGGATCAGGGCGGCGTTGACTGCACTTACCTTCATTTTTACGGGTGATCTCTGGGGTTCCAGCTCAACGAGCTATCTCCACAGTCGCTGGAACCATCGGGGAGAGGAAAGACAGGAACAGAATCAGTCAACAGCGGGGAGCGACGGGGAAAAGAAAGTAAACAAATGCCAGCGGGGAGGAGCAGAGCTCTCAGCAGGCAGGGGACAAGACCCCTCGGAGGGCAGCCAGGACGCGGGAGCAGAGGGGGCAGCGAGCAGCCCACGCGCGCCAAAGGGCAGCCCGCTCCGCCCGGAGCTCGCCAGCGGCCCACCGCGCCCCCGCCTCGCCGGCCACTTTGACCTGGAACGCTCAACTCGGAGCCCCAGGACAGACCGCTCTGGAACGGAGCAGGGCGCCGTCTGGGCTCCTCAGATCCCCCCCCGGAGACAGTCGCCAAGCCTCCGTCCTGCCGCCCCCCGGATACCCCGACTTCGGCCCGCGCCCCGCCTCCGCCGCTCGGCCCCCTCGGCCCGCCCCGGGCCCGCGGCGGCGGCAGCGGAGTGTCACGGCGCCATTGCTCTCCCTCCTTCGCTCTGCACCATGTCAGGAAGCAGAAGCGCTCCTTCCCCCGAAGGGGCAGGGGCCGCGGCCTTCAGCAGGGAGCAGCGAGCGCCCGGGGAGACCCAGGCGGCCGAGGGGGAAAAGGGGGCGGGAGTGCGGGAGGAGGAGGGGAGGTGGCCGGACAGGGTGTGGGAGGAGAGGGGAGCCGCACAGCGGCAGCCGCCGCCTCCTCCCCGCGCCCGCCTCAACTTTTTGTACAGCCGGGAGAGGTATCGGCTCCCAGCCCCTCGGGTCCTGCCACGGGCTCCACAGTGGAGGACGCGCCGCAGACTTGGGGGCCGAGCGGTCCGAGCTGCCCGCTCCTCGCCGCGCGGAAGCAAACTTAGCGGCGCGGGCAGCCCCACAGCCATTTTCCCGGGGAAGCGGACGAGGAGGCGGCTGCGGCTGCGGCTGCGGCGGCGGTTCCTGCAGTTGCTGCCGCTTCACGACTTGTCCCTTGCCCTGCGCTCGCTGCATCACTTGCCTGGCATCCCTCTCCCCACCTCCAAGCTCCCAACTGCACTGGGACCCCGGGCAGCAGCACCAGCTGCTACTGCCGCTTCGTCCATTCAGCGCCCTCCGCTTCCCTTCTCCACACCTACCAACTGCGGGTGAAGTGCGCGCTGTCAGCTCCCGAGTCCTCCGCTCTACTGATTCCCGGGGGCCCCGGTCCGGGCAGCACCACTCCCGGCCGCCGCGGCAGTTCCTTAGCCCGGTTCCCCACTCGCCCCGATTTACTGCCACAATCCACCAAATAACAAGCTGTTGAGCAGACTCGCTTCTACACGAACTCCTATTGGCTGCTCATGACGCCGAAGCGCTTCGGATTGGACCTCGCTACCTGCCGTCCTCATTGGATGTAGCTCTGAAACTTCAGGGATTGGTGCGAAAAACAGCAGGTAGCACATCCTCCACTTATGATTGGCTTTCTCTGCGGACCAACGTTATTGGATAATTGGGTATTGAGTAAGCAAGTCCTGAGATATGATTGGTACAGACGACTCCGGATGTGCTTGACTGAGCACTGATTGGTGAATTGAAGGGTCAGGAAGAGAAGTTCGGCACGAGGATTGGCGGCGGAGTGTCCCATGGAAACGGAACTCAGAACTGCAGCCAGGAGCTAGCAAGGGGGCGGGGCAGAGTGTTTCCAAGGCGCCTGCGCTAAACCAGCTTCTCGGCGCCATTTTGTCTCAGTAGCGGTGGCTGCAGCTCTATCACCTTTTAAGCTTCTGGCGTGAAAGGAGTGGAGTCTTTATCAAGTAGATTTATTTTGGTGGGGCACCCAGCTGCCATTCTTTCCACAATAGCACCTAGTCATTATCGGAGGAGTCGCAGAGCTGTCTGAAAGGTCAGTGGCAGGGTATGGTTATCCGATTGACTGGGGGGATGGCGCAGCTCTAGCGGCACCGGCACCGGAAGTGGAGGGGCCGCGGCGGCCCTGGCAAAGTGAGCGCTGCCCGGGGCGGGATGAAAGGGGGCGAGGCTTCCTCTCCCGCCGAGAGAGAGGGAAAGAGGCGGGGGAGAGTGCACGTCTTTCTTGGATGAGATCCTCGGGGTTCCTCGGAGACTTTCTGGATTTTGCCTTTTTCCGAGCCGTCTTGGAAGCGCGTTCCGGGGACTTGCTATAATCTCCACCCGCGTGACCCGGCTGTGGGGGTCTCCGTCCTTGAGACAAGGAAGACAGCCGGCGTGGGAGAGGTGTTTTCTGCGTGCTCACGCGGGAAAGCTGTGGAGGACACCAGAGAAAGCTCTGGCTTTGGGAATGCCGAGGACTGTGTCGGCGCTGCTGCTGTGCCTGGAGACAAGCGCCCCTGCCACGCCGCGCGCGGCGGCTTTGGAAAGGAAATGAATGGCAGGGGTGGTTTTGCAGGAACCGAAAACGTCTTAGATAAAAGGACCTCTCCGACAGGACAGATCCATCTTACTCGGTTAACGTCTTATTTTCTGTAAAAATGAAACAAAAACTTAGGTATTTTAAGTATGGGAACTGAAATATAAATTGAGTACTTGTTTTAAAGAGTGAAATAATTCTTAGGATGTGAAATACCGATAATCCACATGGGTTAAATTTTCTAATCTTAACTAAAGCAGAGTCTATCTTTTGTTCACAATAGTGATTTTTCTCAAGATTATTAAGAAACAGTGAACTCTCCCAAGATTATTAAGAAAGTGAACCTTGTCGGTATTTACTACGGCGAGGTAGTCACAGTGTATAGATAATAATCATTTTCGGGGGTTGGCGCCCGTCGCTCCATGGTTAGGGCGCGGGCCACATACACTGGGGCTGGCAGGTTTGGACCTGGCCTGGTCCTACTAAACAAGGACAACTACAACAAAAAAATAACCTGGCATTGTGGCAGGTGCCTGTAGTCCCAGCTACTTGGGAGGCTGAGGGAAGAGAATCGCTTAAGCCCAAGAATTGGAGGTTGCTGTGAGCTGTGACATTACAGCACTCTACGGAGGGCAACAAAGTAAGTCTGTCTCAAAAAAAAATAATAATAGTAATAATTATCCTCTGTACCTCTGTTTTAAATTCTGTTGCTGTATTTGGTGGGGCTCAAGACTGGAAAATGGTTGAGTGATTTAACAATTTACTGAGTATTTTGGCAGTTGTGCTAAAGAAAACAGGACATCGAAGTGACAAATACCATAAATATATCCTGAGGTGAGTCTCGATGTCTGTAAATATCCTTAGAATTAGGAGGACCACTTGGAAAAGCTTTCTGTGGACCAGTAAATAAACACTAGAATAGAATAATGGTAGTTCAAAGATGTTTTGTTTGACCAAGGATTCAAATGAGTCTGTATAGTTAGCTTGCTGATAGTAATATTATAGAATGAAATCCCAATATTAGAACATATTTACGAATTTGTTTACACATTCATGCGGTTCTCATTTCTGAATTTTTAAGCACTTAATAATTTTGTCACAAAACACTGAATTTTTTGTTTTTGAGACAGTGTCTCACTATGTTGCCCTTGGTAGAGTGCTGTGGCATCACAGCTCACGGCAACCTCAAACTCTTGGGCTTATGTAATTCTCTTGCCTGAACCTCCCAAGTAGCTGGGGCTATAGGTACCCACCACAACACCCAGCTATTTTTTTGTTGTTGCGGTTATTATTGTTTTAGTTGGCTCAGGCCAGGTTCAAACCTGCCAGCCCCATACCCACTGAGCTATGGGTGCTGCCAAAACACTGAATATTTTGTGAGTATTTTTCTCTCCAATTTAAAATCTTCTCTTACCACTAAAGATCTTGTTATTAACAATGTTTAGAAGTGCAGCAATTCTTTTTAGAAAATAATATATGCTGAACTTTGGAGAGCGTCATAATCCATAATTCCATTACCCAACCTTAAACTGTTACTATCTGAGCCAAATAATACATATTAGTGTGCATTTGGAAATAACTAAAATCCGCAGAAAGGAGAACAGAAATCTCTTGCATCCTACCAATAAAAGGCAATGATAGTTTATACTCTTAGATCTCAAACAGCAAGCTTTGTTTTTTTTCTTATATCAGTAAAATACTCTACTGCATTTTGTTACCCCCATTATTTTTCTTCATGAAGAACATTGAGAATGTCAGGTATATCTTGTCCATAAGCAATTTCATGTCTTCATAGTGATATTTTATAAGACACATGTATCATAATTTATATAACCTGTTTATTTTTCCATAATAGCAATGTCAATGAATGTCTTTGTATTGCTTTGCAAAATACTGTAAGAACTTACATCAATGGCTAAAATATCTTGGAGTCTAGATTTTCAGTCACATCCCTGATGATTTCTTTAGAATAAATTGCCAGAAGTAGAGACAAAATGTCGAAGGAATTGTACATTTAAGGCTTTGGACACTTATCCACTTACCCATCAGAAAGCTTTTCTTTTGCTGCACTTACATTTGTTGTGCTTTTTCTTTTTTATCCCCCCACCCCTGATTTTCTGGTTTTTCTTTATCTTAGATTCTGAACTTTTCTCTTGAATGTCCATTTGTTCAAGTATAATTATTATAATCTTTAAGTTACACATACATTTAAATAGATAGAATTTTTCTTGGACCTCAAGAATGATTTTTTAAAACTAATTTTTTTCACTTTAGAGTAGTTCAGTATTTTATATAGTTAAATGTTTTGCTACATGGGAATGACATTAGGGGTACTGAGAACAAATTGTTTTTATAGTATTGTTAGTCGAGTTTAACTAGTTTGTGTTTCTGTGTAGTGATCTCTACGATTTTCCATCTTCATGTTCATTCATTCCCTTGGTGCTTTTCTAGCCTCATAGGAATCTTTACATGCATCTCACCATACTCCCTTTGCAGTTGTTTGGCTCTTCCCCAGTTTGAGATTTTTATTTTATTTTATTTTTTCTTTTGAGACAGGGTCTTGCCCAGGCTAGAGTGCAGTGGCACCATCCTGTCTCACAAAGTCCTGGGCCCAGGCTCTCGTGGTAGTTGGGCCTACAGCTGTCAGCCACCATACCTGGCCAATCCAGTTTGAGATTTTTACTCCCAGAAGGCAGCAACTGCTTTAATCATGGCTGTGTTTCCCATGACAGGTGTTCTGTAAATAATTCCTATGTATCTGTATGCACATTTGTATACAAAATATGTGAATAAGCCAACTCGTTTTGTTTTTTGTTCTTTGGGTTTTTTTTTTTGTTTGTTTGTTTTTTTGAGATGTAGTCTCACTTTGTCACCCTTGGTAGAGTGCCATGGTGTCATAGCTCACAGCACCCTCAAACTCTTGGGCTCAAGTGATCCTCCCACTTCAGCTTCTCAAGCAGATGGGACTACAGGCATCCGCCACAATGCCTGGCTATTTTTTTAGAGGACAGTAATATTTTACACAACTCTAGTTCAAGAGCAAGGGAAGGAGGGGACTGCTCATCCAAAGGGCTCTCCGTGGGAAACACAGTTTGCATAGATGGCTGTCCTAGCCTATATGTACTCTGTGGCTTTGGATAAGTAGTCAGGTCTTCTCCATAGTAGGGTTTTCCAAAGACACATAGTGCAGGGAAAGAAGTTAGGCTGTTGGTATTTTTGGATTCTAGCTTTTTTTTTGGAGGCAGAGTCTCACTTTGTCGCCCTCCATAGAGTGCCTTTTGGCTCACAGCAACCTCAAACTCCTGGACTTAAACAATTCTCTTCCCTCAGCCTCCCAAGTAGCTGGGACTACAGGCGCCTGCCACAACACCAGGCTAATTTTTTAGAGACAAGGTCTCACTCTGGCTCAGGCTGGTCTCTAATCTGTGAGTTCAGGCAATCTGCTTGCCTTGGCCTCCAAGAGTGTTAGGACTACAGGCAGGAGCTGCTGCCCCCGGCCAACAGAAATTCTTCACTAAAAATTAATGATGTTCACAAAAGTGTCTTAATCAACAAATTTAATATTCCAAGTACTTAATACTGAATTGATTTGTAATTGCTAATAAAATACAGATTTAGAGAACCATAAAGAATGTGTATACTGTTTTCTTAAGACTTTTTTTATTCCTCAATTCTTTTTAAAGATTTTATGTTATCTTAGTGGAAGATGACTGTAGATGAATATTAAGAGTTACTAGACCATCTGTTAGGTATAAATGAATGAAATTGTGATAGAATTATATTTGTATAAGCTATTTCAATGAGCCCAAAGTAATAATTGGCAAATTCTTGATTTTTTTTTTTTGACATAAAGCTATTATTGAAAGAAAAATATGTTTGTTTGTTCAAGGGGTTCAAATGAGGATGTATAATTTCCCAATGTGGTTTTTTAAACTGAAATCTCAAAATTAGGCCATCTTTGTGGATTTGTTTACCCTTTTTCTGTGGATTCCATTTTAAGGACTTAATATATTTATTACAGGACAATATGAACATGTTTATTGTTTTTTTAACCCTGTACAAAGTTGACATAGAGAGATCTTATCAGAGTGTTCAGAAGCAAAGTAAATTTTCTTTGCTTTTTTTAATTGCCCCTCACCCACCCACCCCCCCTTTTTTTTAGGGCAGTCTGTATTCTGAACGAGCAGTAACTTACTCAAAATTAAAAAAAGTCGTCTTCTAGAAAGAGATGGATTTTGTGGGAAAATGAGGCAAGGTGTCCCAGTTTAAAAGGCCTGGCTCTACATTCTGTTTTGAAGTTCTATTTCTGGTACGTAATTTTACTGAAGCACCCTTAAGTAAGCAGTTGGTCTTAGGGTCTTTGGAAAAATGATAGAATTTGTCCAGTTATGCAGTTATTTCTGCAAATATCTGTGTATGTTGAGAAGAACTGATTGCTATGGTGAATGTAGCTGCTTTCCTAAAGATAGTTATTTTTTGGAAAGTTACATAATTTATCTATAACCAAAGCAAACTTTGTTTTTTTTTGTTGTTGTTGTTTTGTTTTTTGCAGTTTTTGGCCAGGGCTGGGTTTGAACCTGTCACCTTCGGTATATGGGGCTGGCACCCTACTCCTTTGAGCCACAGGGCACCACCCTCCAAAGCAAACTTTGTAATCTCTGTGTGGTCTTTTGCCCTAGTAGATTTTAGTTCTGATTTTATGGCCAAGTGGAGTCATAGATGATTTTCTTTTGCATATAGTTCAAACTAGAATGACAGCATATGTTGGGAATTGGTTTCAAGCAGATATGGATTACCTTACCTAATAGCTTTCCCTTACAAAGGTCTGTGCTCAAGGAACTCACTGTCAGGAAAAGGGAGAATGTAATTAAACATGTAGAAAGTTAATTTAAGTATTAATAGTAATTTCAAGAGATAAAGCAATTTACATAGCTTTAAAGATTTAAATAGTCAGCTCGGTGCCTGTGGCTCAAGCAGCTAAGGTGCCAGCCACATACACCTGAGCTGGTGGGTTTGAATCCAGCCTGGGCCTGCCAAACAACAATGATGGCTGCAACCAAAAAATAGCCGGGAATTGTGGCGGACGTGTGTAGTCCCAGCTACTTGGGAGGCTGTGGCAGGAGACTTGCTTGAGCCCAGGAGTTAGAGGTTGCTGTGATGCTATGGCACTTTACCCAGGGTGACAGCTTGAGGCTCTGTCTCCAAAAAAAAAAAAGATTTAAATAGTGGCTCATTATAATAAATTTGTCAAAGTTCTGTATATAATCAGATCTAGTAATTTTTTTTGAAAAGATAAAAATTGCTTTAGAAAACAGAGCCAGAGGCTCGGCGGCTAAGGTGCCAGCCACATACACATACACCTGAGCTGGCGGGTTCTAATCCAGGCTGGGCCCACCAAACAACAATGATGGCTGCAACCAAAAAATAGCTGGGCGTTGTGGCAGGTGTCTGTAGTCCCAGCTACTTGGGAGGCGGAGGCAGGAGAATCACTTAAGCCCAGGAGTTGGAGCTTGCTGTGAGCTGTGATGCCATGGCACTCTACCCAGGGTGACAGCTTGAGGCTCTGTCTCAAAAAAAAAAAAAAAAAAGCAGAGCAGAAAGAAATATATGTAATGGTTATTGAAGGTATTTAAGGATAGTGAAATATAATCTGTAAAATTAGAAGAAAAGGCACCCTACTTAAATGGAAGGCTAAGTGCAAGAATATAAAAGAAAACTGTCTAAGGGAGGTTAAAGTAGTTCAGAAAGGATGACTGGCTGAAGATTTGCTTGGAAAAATTGTGTGAGGCCAGCTTGCAGTGTTGCTAAGGTTAGCTGCACATCAGTCGTAGGGGGTATTTGCTCTCTCTGCAGGTTTCTAGAGAAGGGGTCCTCAAACTGCGGCCCATCCAGAACATGTATCCCGCCTGCAGGGTGTTTTTCCCCAGCTGCCTGTCTTGCTTAGCAGCTGACTTGTCCTGACCCAGCGGGTGTTTTTGCTGCCCTGCCTGTCATGCTTAGCAGCTGACTTGTCCCCAGCTTGTCCCCAGCCGCAGTGTGTATTTGTGGAATGTGTGCCAACTCTCCAACTCCACTCCCCTCCTTCTCTCCGTCTTTCCCACCAAATATTATTGCCTTCCTGCTTAGCATCCCACTCGTCCAAACCACAGTGCATGTGTGGAATGTGCGCCAACACTCCAACTCCACTCCGCTCCTTCTCTCTGTCTTTCCCACCGAGTATTATTGCCTTCCTGCTTAGCAGCCCACTTGTTCATACCATAGTGCATGTGTGGAATGTGCGCCAACTCTCCAACTCCGTTCCTTCTGTCTCTCCCGCCAGGTGTTATAGCCGTCCTGCTTAGCAACCCACTGTTGGGTGGGCTACAGTGTGCATGTGTGGAATGTGTCCCACACTCTACAATCCCTCTCCTACTCTCTGACTCCCCTTCTCTCTGTCTCTCGACTCCTCATCTCAGTCTCTGGTGTAATCGGCGGAGTCATCAGGTTGCCTGTGCAGAGCCTGTTGCTGCCTAAGGACCTAGGTAAGAACAAGTTAGGATTTTTTTTAAATTAGGAGGTTTGTTTTTTTTTCTTTTTCTTTTTTTTTTTTTTTTGCAGTTAAGGGGGGCCTTTTGTTTCTGAAGTTAGGAGGTCTTATTTTTAGCAGCTAGGGGCGGCTTTTTTTTGCAGTTCGAAAAGCCTTTTTTTTGAAGTTAGGAGAGCCTTTTTTTTTAGTTGGGGGTGGTTTCTAGGGAGGTTGCATCACAGTGATAATGCAAATTGTCAGTGCTCAGATGTAATGCAACTGGTCAGAGCTCAGAGGTAATGAAATAGTGCTCAGTGGTAATGATAATTGTAAGTGCTCAGTGTTAATGCAAATTGTTAGCACTCAGTATTAATGCAAATTGTTAGCAGTCAGTGTTAATGCAAATGGTCAGTGCTCAGTGTTATAGCATGGGGGACCCCAAACTGGTAATCTGCCTAGGGCCCCATGGGAACTTAATCCGGCTCTGCAGACAGCCAAGGAGTAGGAAACCCAATTTAATTGACAGTAAGTGCATTTATGTTCTGATTGCTATTCAGTTGTGTATGATGTTGTATGTTGTGTGCTGTGTAAGCCCTGGTTCACACTGTTGGCATCTCTGAGCAGTGCAAGTTCAGCCATATGCTTGTATGGCTTAACTCATGTTAGATTCAGAAGATAAAAGGCATACATGCCTTCTTTTTTCCTGCAGTGGAATCTGATCGCATGGGTGCGAGTTCACAGATTGCAGTGCGTTTCGCACAGGGTAGTGTGAACTGGAAAGGTGGAGGAACCGTCTCTGTAATCATGCCTGTTCCACACTGCACCAGTGTGAGCCTGAGGTAAAAGCACAGTTCCACCATATGGGCACTGGCGAGGCTGAAATGATGTGGACTGGCAAGGCTGCATTGATGGGAAGTGCAGTCTATATGTCTCTGTGTGGGCAAAGTTATTGCTGGTATATTGTTTTTGGAGTGATATATATATATATATATATGTATTTTACTAATAGCAATTTGGAATCCCTAGGAAACGATATCAAGAAAGAGAAAAATTGACTAGGAGTATAGGATATTCAAAGAACAATGGGCTTATGATTACTTTTTCATGCAGTACAAGGAAAGAGCTGTGTGTTTGATATGCCAGAATATAGTGTCTGTGTTCAAAGAATACAATTTGCGTCAACACTATCAAACTCAACATAAGATAAATATGATTGTTTGGTTGGAGAAGTGAGAAAAGATAAAATATTAAAACTGAAATATACATTAACTCAGCAAAATACTTTAGTGAAGCAGAAATGGCTAAATACTTCATCGCTGCTTGCAAGTTTTCAAGTTGCCAAGCTAATAGCATGCACTGGCAGACCATTCGTGGAGGGAGAATTTGTTAAAGAATGACTTCTTTCTGTTGCCAAAGACATGTTTCCAGAGAAGGCCGATTTATTTAATACAGTGAGTCTTTCAGGACCCTCAATTACACGAAGGATTGAAGAAATGGGAGACAATTCGCATCAGCATTTGCAAAACTCCGCAAAAAAACTTTCCTGTTTTTCCTTGGCACTCGACGAAAGTAATGATGTTCGTGATTCTGCACAACTTCTAATTTTTATTCGTGGGACGAATGACTATTTCAAAGTCACAGAAGAGCTTGCTGCACTGCAAAGTATCAAAGGAACAACTACAAGAGAGGATATCTATGAACCTTTTGGTTTGCCAAACTGTGAATAGTTTGGAGCTGGACTGGGCAAAACTAGCCAGTGTGACAACTGATGGTGCTCCTAGCATGGTGGGGTCTAATTGCTCGCATTAACCAAGCGATGGACAAACATAACCATTCTCATCCAATAGCCATACACTGCCTCATCCACCAACAAGCGCTGTGTAGTAAATCACTGAAGTGGGACTCTGTTATGAAAACTGTGTTAACTTCATTAGAGGTAATGCACTAAACCACAGACAATTTCAGGAATTTCTGTCTGAGCTCAATGTTGCCTGTGAAAATGTTCCATACCACACAGAAGTCCATTGGCTGAGTCAAGGGAGAGTTTTGAAACATTTCTATGACTTACTTCCAGATTATCGCTTTTCTGCTTTCAAAAAACAAAGAAGTACCAGAGCTCAATGATGCAGGATGGAAATGGCACCTTGCCTTTCTGACAGATGTAAAAGAACTACTCAGCAGTTTCAACGTGCAACTTCAAGGAAAGGGGAAGCTCATCTGTGATATGCAATCACATGTGAAAGCATTTGAAGTAAAATTAGGCCTCCTCATCAAACAAGTGAAGGAGGAAAATTTCTGCCATTTCCCCACAACTCAAAATCTGTTAGCGGAAAATCCATTGGTTGCATTCCCAAATAAAAC
>CAUYPK010007771.1:0-23966 GCA_963574355.1 Loris lydekkerianus | reverse complement strand
AAAAACAAAAGAGGGAATTGTTGGGCCCTGCCATGTGCCTGAGGCCTAGTGCAACTTCCCGAGCCTGACTAGAAGTAGATCCATCGAGCTACTTCCGCGTAGCAAAGACTCAGCAAGGCCCGGCCTGAAACTGCCTCTACCTAGATACAGCCAATGTGGTACCATGCCACTGGCCCGACCCTGTCACGCACCCCTTCCCCCGCCTTCTTTCCCTACCCCTTCTCCACAATAAATAAATTAATTAAAAAAAAAAAAAAATGTGGGATGTATACAAAGGGATATTCAGCCATAAAAATGAGGGAAGTATTGATACTATGTACATGTTTATGTTATAGATGAACATTGAAGACGTTATGCTAAGGGAAAGAAGACAAAATACTTCATATTAAACGATTTCATTTATATGAAATGTCTGGAATAGAGAAATCCATCAAAACAGAAAGTAGATGAGTGGTTGGTTACCAAAGACAAGGGAAAATGGAGAATTAGAAAATTAGAGACTGCCTATGCGTATGGACTTCAGGGGGAGAATGGGATGATGAAAATGTTCTAGAATTAGATCATGGTGATGGTGACACAAATATATACTTAAAAACTGCTGAGTTGTATACTTATTTAAAGTAGTAAATATTACGGTATGCTAATTATATCTCAGTTTTTTAAAAGGTGATAAAAAGTCACACTGGAGAAACAATCTCATCAAAACCTGAAGAGTAACACTTATTTACAGAATATGATCTGTAAAGGAAAGTTGTAAATTGAGTTTTGGCTTTCAGGGAACTTCTACAAAGTCATATCTGAGGCTTCTCACTTTTTGTGATTACCACTGACTTTTGGTCACCTTTAGCATTTAACATGTCAAAATTTATCTTGTGTTTTTTTTTCAGGTAACTATAGTCTTCATATTTGTTTATTTAGAACTTAATAGCTTCTTATAACCATTAATAGACACTCCATTTTGAAAAGGCTATAAAGCTAATTTTGGATCCTGAAAAATTAAGTGAACAAAAATGACCAACTTGTCCAACTTGCACTTCAGTAAGATAAGTGCTGAATCTCCATAGGATAGTCCTGACCCTCTTTCAGAAGGCTAGGCTGGGGCTTAGTGCCTGTGCTCAGTGGTTAGGGCACTGGCCACATACATGGGGGCTGGAGGGTTCAAACCCAGCCCTGGCCTGCTAAACAATGACAACTACAACAACCAAAAAATAGCCAGGCATTGTGGCAGGTGCCTGTAGTCCCAGCTACTTGGGAGGCTGCAGTAAGAGACTCGCTTAAGCCCAAGAGTTTGAGGTTGCTGTGAGCTATAATGCCACAGCACTCTACCAAGGGGTGACATAGCAAAACTGTCTCAAAAACAAACAAAAAAGCTAGTCTGGGAGGGAGGCTGGCTTTTGAAGCCAGAAAGCCTGTTCACAGTCTAAGAGATGGAAGCATCATTCCCCCTTTACAGAGGGGAAGCTGAGGCCCAAAAAGATACCCCACGGCTGAAACTGTCAGTTTATCTTTGCCCACAGCTTTTCAACCTGGCTCCAAAAAACAAACATAAACATTAATAAAAACAGCTCGTATTAGTAGACTGCCTTAGTGCATCCTCAGCCCTGTCCCCCAGCCTGAGCTGATGACAGCCTGAGGGGTAGAGCAGGTCATGTCCTCATTTTACAGATAAAGGAACAGTGCTCTGCAGAATGTCATGAGACCAGAGGCCACATAGCCAGTGGGTGTGCAAGCTAAGGCCAGCCACTGTCCTGCTCCTCTCCCTACTCCCCTGCTGTCTTGTGGGAATGCCAAATCTAACAAGACACAGTTATCCATCCTCCTCCTGTGGAGATGCTGTCTGCTGTACACAAGGCCCCAAGAGCTCCCTTAAGGATGTTGACAGACCAACATTCTTGGCACTCGCTACAGGATACCAAGAGCCATGTGTCCTGCCTAGATGCTGTCACATAACCTAGGAAGACCGGGATGTATAAGTTAAGAAACTGGTGACAGTGAAGCCATGGGCAAGAAATGATGCTCTGAACCAAGATCCCTGGGAATACACAGAGAAGCAAACAGGGAGTTCAGCCCTTAGGCAGAGGACAGAAATGGTGCAAGAGCACATCAGTGCAGCAGACCTGGTCAAATGGCCTTGAGCAATGTGATTATTGTTCTGCACTTCTGTTCCCTCATCTGTAAAATAGGTAAATGAGATGATCCAGAGTGTCCATGGTCACTGGTAAATTCCCAAGAAGTAGTGTGGAACCCAGCATCTCTGATAAGAAGGAGAAGCCCTACTTCCAAGCAGTGGAGACTAATCACCTGTCAGAGAGCAATCCTGGCTCTCCATCTACACAATTTCATGAGTTTTAACTAGTGGGTCTTTATGAACTTTTTATATGACAAAGACAGACATGGACAGAAGGACAGTGCCAAAGTAGGCAGCCTCAGGGACTATAAATAGCATACTACTACGGGCTGTGCCATGAAAACAGGAGAAAAGATGGCCAGGGCTGTACTACTTAATAGGCAGAGCACCCCAAGGACAGTTAATGCATCAGAGCCCCAGGAAATGACACTAGATTACACCTGCATATCTGAGTGTGCCCCTAAATCACACTCAGCTGAGGCACTGCAGGAAAGGGAGCTGCCTCTTCTCGTCTTCTGTCTCCCTACCACCTTTAAGACATGTGACAGGAGGTATAAGGCTCTTCTCATCTATTTGAGCTGGTTTCTTTCACTTACTAAGTTGTAGGACATTAGCAGTCCCCTCATTCAAATCCCTCAGAAGCCTGTACTCTACTTGGTGGCCTGGAAAATACTTAGCAAATACTTAGCCTCACTTGTGAATTGTCTTTCAGCTCTGTGCAGTGTGTCTAGAAGACTTCAAGCCTCGAGATGAGTTGGGGATTTGTCCATGTAAGCATGCCTTCCACAGAAAGTGAGTATTGATGTGGAATTATTTAAAGAGACCTGAGTTTGAGGCATAGACCAACTTAACTTGTGGGTTTTGGGACAATGCCAGACAAGCTTGATAGCTTTGTGACTGGCCTATAATGCAGAAAGCTGGCAGCACTATAAGGGTAGAGGATATGTGTGTGTATGTAATGATAGGAGGGGTCAGGGTGGTGGAATGTGACCACCATGGAAGGACTTCAGGAACAGAGCCTGACGAGCTCACACCTCTTTAAAGCCGAGGCAATACAAAGGGATTTACTGGAACTTTCCAGAGAGAGCATCTAACTCCTAAAATTTTGTTTTAATCAAAACCATTCACCCTCAAGTAAAAAAAAAAAAAAGAAAATTGGCTCAAAAATGGCCTCAATAAAAAAACTATAGTTTTGCTCAGCGCTTGTAGCACAATGGTTACAGCACCAGCCACATAACACCAGGGCTAGAAGGTTTGAACCCAGCCTGGGCCTGCTAAACAACAATGACAACTGTAACAAAAAATAGCCAGGCATTGTAGTGGGCGCCAGCTACTTGGGAGACTGGAGGCAAGAGAATCGCTTAAGCCCAAGACTTTGAGGTTGCTGTCAGCTGTGACACCACAGCAACTCTACTCAAAAAAAAAATAAAAATAGCCAGGTGTTGTAGCAGGCACTTATAATCCCAGCTACTTGGGAGGCTGAGGCAAGTGGAACCCTTGAGCTCAAGAGTTTGAGGTGACTATGACACCATGACACTCTATCAAGGGTGACAAAGTGAGACACTGTCACTAAAAAAAAAAAAAAAAACTAAATCAAATAAAGTCTAGATAGTATGGGGCCATCTCCTCCCCCTTCCTACAGACATATAAATATTCCATTTCATGTTTTATATTCTATTACTAAGTTTTTTTTCTACTTCCCATTGCAAATTCCTGGGCTCACCAGGGTGAGGCGGTTCATTCCTGTAATCCTAGCACGTTGGCAGGCCGAGGCAGGTGGATTGCCTAAACTCACAGGTTCAAGACCACCCTGAGCAAGAGTGAGACCCAGTCTCTAAAAAATAGCTGGGCATTGTGGTGGGCACCTGTATACCCAGCTGCAGTCCCAGCTTGGGAGGCTGAGGCAAGAGAATCGCTTGAGCCCAAAAGTTCTCAACCTGTGGGTCGCGCCCCACAGGAACTATATTAAAGGGTTGCAGCATTAGGAAGGTTGAGAACCACTGCTGTGCTCTATCTCCTAGGCTCAGCAGGCTGGGGTGGTTCAGGCCTGTAATCCTAGCAATGTGGCAGCACTGCTGTGCTGTAAGCTATGATGCCACGGCACTCTACCGAGGGTGACAAAGTAAAACTGTCTCAAAAAGACAAACTCACTCCTGGGCTCAAGGGATCCTCTTGCCTCAGCCTCCTGAGTAGCAGGACTATAGGCGCCTGCCACAATGCTCAGCCAGTTTTTCTATTTTTAGTAGAGATGGGGTCTCAACCTTGCACAGTCTGGTCTAGAACTCCTGAGCTCAAATGATCCACTTGGCCTCCCAGAGCTAGGAGCTAGGATTACAGGCGTGAGCCACCATGCCCAGCAACTTTGTCTTCTTTAAGCATTCGTGGTTGACTGAAGGTGTAACATGCTGACTATGGCTTCTAAGTATAACCTGTAGAAGAGTGAAGGCTGCTAAGGCTCCTACAGAGGGTGACATGCATTCACCACCTTGGACCATGCACCAGACTTCTAATACTTTGACTCTGGGTGACAGATGTGCTCATTGTATACAATAGCAGTGGGTCCTATGAGCATAGGACTGACATCTTCCCCCTGTGGTGTCTCATTCTGCAGGTGCCTTATTAAGTGGCTGGAGGTTCGGAAAGTGTGTCCCCTATGCAACATGCCAGTTCTGCAGCTGGCCCAGTTGCACAGTAAGCAAGACCGTGGACCACCCCAAGGGCCCCTCCCTGGGGCAGAGAACATTGTATAGCTCACCACAGGGATCAGACTGTTGCTGGATACAATGTCCACATGGAGCCAGGAGGAATACAAGCAGTCTCTATTGGCAGCCCTCTACCTGAGGTACCAGCTGCTACTTCCTTTCCCTCAATAAGAACTCTTGGGCCAGCCAAGCTGGGAATCTAAGCATCTGGGTCTGTGACTACCAAAGCACCACCCCCTGCCAAGAGAAGAGGAATGGATGAACCTGTGGGTTTGTCTCCCAACTTCCTGAGGGTCTCTTATTAACGCCATTACACTGTGTCCCAGACCCTAATCTCCATGTCAAGTAGAAGGGGAGAGAAATGAGGGGTAGAGAAGGGAGCTGAGGGCAGGTCTTTAAAGCCACACCCCTACCCTGTGGATGGATGAAGATGAGCTTCTGTGCAGGCCCTTCCTGGCAGCCCTTGAATCCAACTAAAACCAGCACAACCGGCTGCCAGTGGTGGTGAGGCAGTGCCAACAAGACTCATGTCATGCTTCTTTAAGTCCATCTTGGAACCAAAAGGCTTTGGGTAGAGCCAAGCAGCAGTGCCCCTCGCCACCCGTTTCCTCAAGATCACAGAACCTGCTATTAGATCATCTAAGCTGGAAACATTAGACATGCTTGAAAAGGCCTGTTTAGAAGCCATTTCCTCCTGTCATCGCCCACCCACCCCCAGTCCCCAGTGAGGCCCGTCAGGAGCCCCATTGTCCCTATGTGACCCGGGGGACCCCAGCATACTGCCTATATCCCCATATGTGCAGTGTTGTTCCCACATCACCTGGTCTGGGCCCACTGCCTTGGGAGGGTGCCACTGTGAGCCCTTCCTATGGCTCAGAAGAGGAACATCTTCCTGAGAGGGGTCCATGCTCCCAGCCCTGCTGGGTGAGGATGATCCTAGCCCTTTGCCTCTCCTCCCTCCTTATCTTTGTTCTCTTCCCTCTCCTGCCCTCTGTTCCTCTTTAAAATGTCTGTTGCTCACATTTTTTATCCCAAATAAGATCCCTATATAATTCTGAAGCCAGTAGTCCATTTGAAATTGTTTATAGTTTCAGAAAGCTCCTACAGGGCTGTCCTCTCATTGGTGTGTGCCTCAGTATTTGGACTTGATAGCAAACCCAGAATCTTTATGGGAGAGAAATGCATGCTGCTTTTTAGCTCTGTCAGGCCTTTCTAGATATGACTCAGTCCATTAGGATTTGTGAATATTGTATAAATTAGCTATGGAAAGCAGCAGTGGGTCAAATAGAAAATTGTTTTCCACAGCCTGGCTCTCCACCAGCCTCCAACATAGGAATGCCTCACTCAACTGTGCATCAGTGGCTTTCCTCTGGTCCATAGGTGTAAATGGGGCAAGTTTTTCATTAGAAATACTGTGTGACATGGAAAGGACTGACTGGGGAGGTTGACTACTCTGGCATGTCTCCAGAAGTTTTTCTGCCATCTTAGGAAAGGGAACCTGTCTATGGCTCAGGTGGCTGGCTGGAATCAGATGAGGTGGAAAATTCTCATTAGCCTAGGAAAGTGCTGGGCAGAATCCAGTTTGGAAAGTTACAAATCCAGTTGGCCAGAACCGGCAGTTTCCTGTGTGATGTACTCGTGGTATGCCAACTGGACAGCCTCCTAAACAGGGCAAAAAAGTGTGGAATATTTTTATATGAAAGCTGTAGCCTATCTGGCGCTCATATAAAGAACTGTACGTGGGGTGGCGCTTGTGGCTCAAAGGAGTAGGGTGCTGGCCCCATATACCAGAAGTGGTGGGTTCAAACCCAGCTCCAGCCAGAAAAACTGCAAAAAAAAAAAAAAAAGTACATTCCTAATTTCACCCTTTTTTGCACCTTTTGTGGTATCAAGAGTTCAATGCTGCAAAATACCTAGCTAACAGTGAACTGTTTCCAATGACCAATGTCAGAAGTAGGCTTGCTTCTGACTAGCCTCATTAATAGCCATTTTCTACTATTTTCCATGGAATGGCCTTGGGCAGATTTTACATGTTATTGGGGCTCCAATAGGGAAACAAAATTTTCCTCCTTAAAAAGAGTAATTTCCTATTAATCTATACTATAAATCATTGCTGCTCACAGCTTTTGTAGGATTTCAGACTTTGCAGCCTTTCTTTTTCCCTGTATATTGGTATCAAGGAGACAGCCTCACCCAGTCCCTGTGTTGGAACAGAGGCAAATTAACTCATCTCACTGTTAGAGCTACAGGTGAGCTAAGGTGACTGGTGCGCAGCACTAGACCTCTGCATCAGAAGCCATTAGAGGAAAGCTCAGGAACTCCATGTTCTGCACTGGGCATCATCTTGGGTTGGCTTTGCGCAGATGAGGCACCACTGACATGACCATCGTAGCAAAAGTGAGTGTGGAGTGCTGGTACTCCTTTTGCTAAAATTAGGCAGGAAACTAGAGCTGTGAGAATACTCTTTTCTGTCATTCTCTCACCCTTTCTTGGCTTGGTGTCTTTCTGTACCAGGCCCAGTATTATTCACGCTTTCCCCAACTCTTAATGACACAACTTGATTGTATTTGCTTCCCGCATCTGGGTCCTCCACTAGGACTTTCCTGTGCTAGCGCACTGGTGTGTCTGCAGAATCAGACCTTTTATTTTACATCTTCCTTTAATTCTCATTAAAATCAGTTTTTTGTTTGTAGGACAGTCCATCCAGTTTGGGGAGTTTGAGAATGAGTTAGGAATCCCTATATACTCTCTTGGCTCAGACCTCAGTGGGGCCATCCTGTCCACATCTATCTAAGTTACTGGAACCTACTGGTAATTTGTAGGGGACTCTGCTGTTGGATCACTAGCTGGTATACTTTCTTAAGCAACTCAAAGAGTGCACTCTGTGATGAGGGTTAGTGTAAAGCAGGGGTCCAGTTCACTGTCCCTCAGAGGGCTGGACTATAGCTTTAAAAAAAAAAAAACAATGAACAAATTCCTGTGCACACTGTACATATTTTTAAGTAAAAAAACAAAATGGGAACAAATACAATCATACCACCGCATGTGGCCAACTGGCCATAGTTTGAGGACCCCTGATGTAAAGTAATCCCTTGTAAGATTCCTTGGGCAGCTGAATCATTATCTAGTTGTTGGAAGGGGACAATTTAATTCAGCTGGCTTTAGAAATGGAGCAGAATCAGCCTGACACTTAAATGTTAACGTGTGCTGCTTTTCTTTGCCAAGTGTGATTTTAAGTCTGGCTCTGGCAGATGAGGTGCTTTTAATGGATTCTTGCCTAACCAGTGAAGAAAACAAGACAGAAATGACCCAGTGCGGAGCATGTTGCCCTTGTGAAGACCTGGGTTGAGGGATACAGGGGACCTCCCATTATTGCTAAATACCCTATTCTTGACAAAAGACAAAGATCCTTTGCCCCAGCACTGAGCCTCTTAGGTCTATCAGAGTAATGTCCCTTTTCACAGGCCCACTTCAAAGCAAGACGTCTTCCTGGCCTGAACCCACTCTAAGTTACTTTCCTGAGAGGCTTTCTGGAAGTTATTAAGTGGACATGGGGAAGTATCCCCAAAGCTCGAGGCAGAACAAGCGCCTGGAGTGGTGAGTCTCCCCCTTGCCATCCTTGCAACTTTCTGCAGCATAGCCTCTCAAAACAGTTCCTTACACACCACACAGGGATTATAAAACAATGTCCTCCTTCCCACCTCTTTTGAGGACTAGCCAATGTCCAGAACCAGGTGGGCAGCAGGCCTGATGTCGTGGCATTGTTGATACCACGTACTGTCATCCACGTATGATGGCTTCTTCTCTGCTATCAAGTAGAAATGGAATCTCAGCTGAACAGACTTTTGAGCCACAGGAGCCTTCCCTGGGGGCTTGGGTTCACCTCACTCTCCTCTCCTGATCTCCCTAGCCACCTCAATCTACATTGCTTACAGTGCACTCCGACTTGGTTGCTCAGTGCTTGAGTATTCCTGTCTTAATTTTTCAACTAGGTAGTCCATTCACATGGTTCACAAGTCATAAAGGGGTTAAAAGTCTCTTGCATTCCTGACACACCCCCACACACACTTGGAAGCCCAGCTTCTCACCCCATTTGTTCCTTGGATATCCTTCCAGCTGACTTATGCATATACACACATACATACATGTATAATACAGGTTTAATACAGGTTTTCTCATTTACTAGTGATACTCGGTAAGTATATTCAAGGAACACCTACCTGGGCTGAGATATGCAGGGGACTTCCTACCACTGCCATCCCAGACATAAGAGTATCTATAAAATTCTATGACCCAAAGATTGGGAGATGTTTTAGTCACATTTAAGAAAGACATGTTTACTTGATTGCAACATAATGGAATGCTAAGTTTCTACACCAATTAGAAACTGAAATCCTGTGCTCACTTCGGCAGCACATATACTAAAATTGGACGGATACAGAGACAATTAGCACGGCCCCTGTACAAGGATGACATGCACATTCATGAAGGGTTCCATATTTTAAAGAAACTGAAATCCCTCCATTACTGCAAAATACCCAGCTAAGATGAAAGCAAAATCAGATCTTTTCAGGTTTTTTCTATCTGTGACAGGACGCTCAAGAGCAGGCTACTCCCCCAGCTCTGAGCCACCACTACAGGTGCCTGGACAAACTGTTATCTGCTTGGTCAATTCCAAATGAGGCCCGAGAGTCCAGTGGTCAAGTCTGGCCTCAACTATCAGGCATTTTCCTGTGCTCTTGAGGCAGGAGTCTGAGCAGCAAGCTTCTCTTTGATGAGGCAGATGCCTCAGCTACTGAGCTGAGAAGCAAACTTCATGATTAATTATAGGTACAACAGTGCCAGGTTTTGTTTTTTGAGGCAGTCTCTATTTTTAGTAGATGCTGGTCTGGAACTCTAGTGTTCAAGTGATAATCCTACTTCACCTCCTAGAGTGCTAGGATCACAGGCATGAGCCAAATTTTTTTTACAGAATTTTCTCACCTTTTTTCTACTTAAAAACAGAAATTATCTTAATTTTTATTTTTTGTCCTCTAATTGAACCTGCTTCCCCCAGGCAGCCCCAGCCCCAGAAGCAAGGTGCTTGCTCACCTCTCTGGCATCCATTGGCAGCCTAGGTCTTTACCTGGATTAAAACTGTCCCCCAACCTGAAACTCAAGAAATTCTGTGTGTAAATCCACCTTTCCAGCACGGAACCTCTGGCCCTAGGTTAGTGTAGCAGTTAATCTAGACTTGTTCATCTTGAGAATTTCACAAAATGTACAACTGGTAACTTGGAAAGTGCTGGGTCATGGTTCATTTAAGAGATTGTTATAACAAAGGATCCCATATACCACCAGTGGGCATACCAGGAGAAAAACAGAGGGGCTTGTTCAGTAGATCTTTTTCCAATTTAGCTTTAGAGCTCAAATTCTTACAAGATAGTTTTATTCCATTTTTAGACCAAGTATAAGCACTCACTCCTGCAGTTGTATGTTTAGGGAGAACACCTCTCCCGGCTCTAGGGAAATGCTGTACCCGGAACATGGGCCGCAACAATATCAGACTTGTGGTTTGATGAAGCCCTCAGCTCCTGTGCTAGTCCAAGTCTGCTTGGACTTGTGTATCAGGCCTACTCCACACTGCTCCTCTCCATCTGCCCCCTTCCTTCCAGTCCCTGACTAGAGCAGGTGAGGCAGGTGTACCCAGTGTTAGAAGTCCCTCCTGGTGACAGCCTGTCAAGAGTGTTGCTGATAGCTGTTGTCTCTGAGTCTCTTGACAGATCATTACCAAGAAGGGCAGCACTTCAGTCTTGTCAGTTATCCTCTGGGGTTTGCTAGATACTGTATGAGTCTCTTAAAAAGTTTATGAAATGCTGAGCCTCAGGTTTCATAGACGTATTTGTACACTAAGAATTCTGCAGCAGAATATTTTTAAACATTCACAGTTTTTGTAAGCTATATTTTTGTATATTTAATTGCTATTTTAAAGTTTTAATGCATTTTGCTAATCACTCTTGTTTAAATAAAAATGCATGTACTTGACTTAAACACATGTAAATATAAAGCAAATTTTGAAAATACTTCATGTTGAACATGTACTTCTGAACTTGGTCACACACCACTTGCAGCAAGACTTTGACTCAAGGTGAGCAGTTCTGATGACAGCTGGTCATAATAGGTAACTGTGCAGGAGCCTCTGGCCTACCCTGTTGGGTGGAGGAGCCACTCAGTGATGGAGTACCAGGCAACATCAAGAGAATCCAGAGATACCACAAATGCTAAATATAGTGGAGGCCAGGGTGCTGGCATCCCCATCTCAACCTTCACTTCAGCTATGCAGATGTTGACACCAGTGCTCGGGGCAATTTAAAATAGCTAGATCTCTCTATGCGCCACACCATCCTAAGGACTTGCACCATCCTCCTAGCTGTATCCCACTTCCGGAAAGCAGGAAAAAAATTATCTCTTGGTCCAAGTTGTCCTATAGCCACTGAGGGCCCTGCAGAGAAGACAGGGCAATGACAAATGGAGGCTGAGTTTGCAGGTACCTCAGCAGCTGAAGGTAAAGTGACAGCTGAGACAAGGATGTAGACATTTCTGCACAGAGATGGCCTTGAAGATCCCAAAGTGGAGAAGGCAGTGTCCCGGGCTGGAACTCAAGGCCAGGACCAGCTAGGGTATTCCCTGGAAATCAACTGTTGACTGCTTGGAGACATATAGGACTGACAGGCCTGAGGACAGACAATCTCTGCCATCAGAGACCAAGGTGGCAGAGACAAGTAGCCCGGAAGGCAGGACAGGCAAGACGGGTCTGCCATGTTAAAACTGAGACAGTTGAGGCCCTGAAACAGCCCCCCGATTCAGTAGCATGGGATTACTGATGACCTGTCAAGAATCCTCCCCTCAGCTGAAGTGAGGAAATGGGACAGCTTCTCCAGAGGAAAGGTTCATGGTGGGGTCTGGGAGGAGGTAGGCAAAGGCTGGAGAAGGGGGAGTTGATGGTGATTTTCCCACTGAAGCTGGGGGTACAGGCAGACCAGGGTTTAACTGCCCTTTTCTAGCTGAGTGGACTTAGGCAGGTTTGCCCTTCTAGGTTACAGTTTCCTTCTGTTAGTTGTGGGAACTTGAAGGGTGAATGCAATGACCCATTTAGGGTCACAATTCCCAAATGCAGTAAGCAAAGGCAAGGATAGGCCTCCCCCAGGAATCTTCCCAGAGATGGGGTAATTGGGGTACAGATTCTGAGAAGCACCCCTGTAGTGCAAGTGGGTAGATGGTAGTCTTTGGTGGCCACTACACGTGCTGGGAGCACATAAGGACTGAGGGTTAGGTCTCCTCTGAGGTAGCTCTACCAAGAGCCCTCAAAGAACAGTAGCAGGAAACTCATCATCATCCATCACTCTCCTGTTCCATCTGTCTGCTGTGCCCACACAAGGCCCCAGTTCAGCAGCAGCCATATCCAAGCTATGACAAGGCACATGAAAAGCAGCTGCCCCTTGGAAAATGGCAGTGGGTCAACCTCACAACCAAGTACCCCACCCCAAGGGTGGAAAAGGTACCTCTGCTGCCCCCAAATGCAGCAGCCCCTCCCCTAACACCCTACCCTCCCTCCAAAAGAAACCAAGAGAGGGTTGGAGGTGAACAGCAGAACAATGGAGTTTTCCTTGCAAAGGCCACTTTGTACAGGCTCTTCCTTGCCCTCAACAGCAATGCAGGGCCCATTTAAGATACAAAATGGTGCACTCTCTCCCAGGAATGAGATTATCCTGCACAGTAGCAGGAAAGGTTCAACCCCCTACCAAGATTCTGTTGAAACATTCTGAGCAGACAACAGTACCCCTGGAGTACCTGCCCCACCACGAACAAATTCATCAGTGAACACTTCAATCCCTCCCTTCTCCTAAGCCTGAAGAACAACTAGAGATTTTCAGTGCTCCCTTGAAGAGATGTCAGTTCTAGAAGCCTTTTTGTATGGAATTAGTCTTTGAATTATGCTTTTTGTACCAGCTTACCCACTTTCACCAGGTGAATAATCCCCCCTCTCCCTCCCCACACACACAAACTACCGAAGTAAATTCTGCTCAGAAGTCCTATCTTTCCAGGCATCCCAAGGATACACAGTATAAGGTAACATGGAATTGCCCTTTCAAAAACTGTTAAGTTTCAGGTACAGAATTAACCTGCCCAATTAAGTTTGTAGAACCTTGAAATAAAACATGTTTTTCAGCATGTTCACAAAAAGGCTTAATGCAAACCAGAGTAATGCACAGATAATCTCCAAGGCCATAATGACGAAGCTGTGATTAGATTATAGCACATAGCAGCTTGCCTTACATTTAGCAAGTTCAAACGGGACACAAAACCACAGTCAGCTGAACACAGAACAGCTCTCCCCTGAAATGTCTCCAGAGTGATGCTGAGATTTCAGAAATACACAGATTTGACAGTGCTGTACTGTAGAGCAACTTACATACAACAAATCCTCACACTGCCTGGACAAGGTCCACTTTTTTGTTGTTCTCAGTATCTTTCTTGGTTACTAGTTTAGACTGAATTTTTATGGATTTATCTTGATGGCTTAGAAAAATACACTTGTCTTTTCTTGCTTTGATTCAGGTAGTACACAATCATAAAACTAAGTAAGTCTCTTAGAAAATCAAAGTCAACAGATCCCATTGTGAAAGGTTCCATCCATGACCCTTCCCCCAGGTAACAATCAGGGCATCTTCAACAGCTCAAGGAGTGCTCCAACGGCTCCAAAATAACCCTGAAAGAAAATACACCAAAAATAAGAGCAATTTTCCTTAAGACTTACTTAATTTACCATAAATACAGTATTAAAACCAACACTGTCCCTAACTCCTAACCCCACTTCCTGGGCACCTGCAGCAGTCCCAAGGCCAGCCTGGGAGAAGGGAAGCCCTGAGGAGCTTCCCATCAGGGGAAGTAGGAAGTCCTATATGTACGGGACACCATAGGCACATCAGACCACTGTGAAAAAAAACAAACCAAATGTGCAGTGGGGACTACATGAGCTGATAGTGGCAGCGGCTCAGTTAATTCAGGTAAGAGACAGTACCTGGACTTTGTCCTGCAAAATGAGTAGAAGCCTGGAGCATTTCCAGACAACTCAGCGATTATGGTAAGATGGGAAATGAAATGTAAGAAAGCAGGTGAAGCTAGGGGGCAGGTCACAGAGGGCAAGGGCTAACTGGACTGGGGTGAGAGGGAGTGAGGAGGAACAGATTCCAGACTTATGTAGGAAAAAGAAGAAAAAAAAAATTAAACTTATGTAGGCTAGGCGCCAGTAGCACAGTGGTTATGGCACTAGCCACATACACTGAGGGCAGCAGATTCGAACTTGGCCCAGGTCAGCTAAACAACTATAACAAAAAGTAACTGGGCGTTGTGGTGGGCGCCTGTAGTCTCAGCTACTTGGAAGGCTGAAGCAAGAGAATCACTTAAGCCCAAGAGTTGGAGATTGCTGTGAGCTGTGGCGCCACGGCACTCTACCAAATGTGACATGAGTCCCTCCTCCCCCCCAAAAAAGACTTATGTAAAGGAGGGGATGAGGACAGGAAAGGAGGTCTGCTATACAACCCTGAGAATGGAAACATGGAAGCAAGAAGTATACTGAGCAAGGTAAGTGAACACCCTACAAGATGTATAAGGTTGAGATGCCCACACAGCCAAAGAACTATGCCCAAGAGCAAAGACAGTGCCCTGAAGCAACGTAAAGAAAGAGGCAAAGGCACCACAGATGCTCCTGAGGGATGGCAGAGGCATGAAACAGAAAAACAATAGCTGCCAAGAAGGTAAGTACCACGAAGTAAGCAGTCCAGGTCAGTTACAATCAAGAGCCCAAAACAAAAACCAAGCATAAAATACTGAAGAACATCCCAACACTTGGGGAGCCAAAGCGGATGGATTGCCTGAGCGCACAGATTCAAGACCACTGAGCCAGAGTGTCTCTAAAAATAGCTGGGCATTAGTGGTGCCCATAGCTCAGTGGGTAGGGTGCCAGTCACATACACCGAGACTGGTGGATTCGAACCCAACCCCAGCCAGCTAAAATTAACAATGACAACTGCAAAAAGATAGCCAGGTGGTGCGGTGGGTGCCTGTAGTCCCAGCTACTTGGGAGGCTAAGGCAAGAGAATGGCTTACATGCAAGAGTTTTAGGTTGCTGCGAGCTGTAATGCCATTGCACTCTACCAAGGGTGACATAATGAAACTGTCTTTTAAAAAAAAAAAAAAAAAAAGCCAGGCACTGTGGCAGGTACTTGTACTCAGCTACTTGGGAGGCTGAGGCAAGAGAATCACTTAAGCCCAAGAGTTTGAGGTTGCTGTGAGATATGACACGACGGCACTCTACCAAGGTTGACAAAGTGAGATTGTCTCAAAAAAAAAAAAAAAAAAAAAAAATACTGAAGACCAATGAGATAAAATCCATATTGACAAAAAAAAGGCAGCCAACAGGACTCAGAGAAGAATCCTACAACAATAAAAAATCCATCAAGGTCTCTAAAGCATGAGATCAGGTACAAAACTACTTTTAAAAAGAATTAAAGGAATATGGACAGATCCTCAAAGACTCACTTGTGAATTTGCAAAAATAATGTACTGGGCAGTGCCTGTGACTCAAGGAGTAGGGCGCCAACCCCATATACCGGGGGTGGCGGGTTTGAGCCTGGCCCCAGCCCAAACTGCAAAAAAAAAAAGAAAAAAAGAAAGAAAGAAAAGAAAAAGAGAATGTACTAAAAGTCTGTGATGTATCATAAATAACTACCATTCTATTTTTATTTTTCTGTTGTTGTAGTTTTTGGCCAAGGTTGGGTTTGAACCCACCACCTTGGAGTGGCACCCTACTCCTTTGAGCCACAGGCCCCGCCCTTACCATTCTATCTTTTAAGAAAAGCTTCTTTAGCTCGGCCCCTGTAGCTCAAGCAGCTAAGGCACCAGCCACATACATCAGAGCTGGCGGGTTTGAATCCAGCCCAGGCCTGCCAAACAATGACAACTACAACCACGAAAAAATAGTCGGGTATTGTGGCAGGTGCCTGTAGTTCCCTTGGAAGGCTGAGGCAAGAGAATCGCTTAAGCCCAAGAGTTGAGGTTTGCTGTGAGCTGTGATGCCACAGCACTCTACTCAGGGCAACAGCAGCACCTGTGGCTCAAAGGAGTAGGCGTCAGCCCCATATCCTGGAGGTGGCGGGTTCAGGCCCAGCCGTGGCCAAAAACTGCAAAAAAAAAAAAGAAAAGCTTCTTTAAGAAACAAGTGACCAAACAACAGAGCCTGCCCTGTCACTATTCCTCCCCTTAAAATAAAAAGAACAGGCATACCCATCTGTGTCGAGAATGCCAGCAGCTGTAGGACTGGCCCAGCTGAGCAAGGCTCAGAAACTCCCATCACACTGGGAATATACAAAGGCAAGGGTGTTCATTTTACAATAGATACCTATACACTTTGGTTTTATTTTTTTCAAAAACAGGATCTCAGTCTGTCACCCAGTTCACTGAATTGTTGAACTTCTCGGCTCAAGTGATCCTCCTGACTCAGCCTCCCAAACAGCTGGACTACAGGCATGCACCACCATGCCTAGCCAATCTATTTTTTGTAGAGTCAGACTACATTGCCTGGGCTGGTCTTGGACTGTGCTGGATCACTTTAAGTGATCCTTCCACATAAGCCTCCTAAGTGCTAGGATTACAGGTATGAGCTACAATGGCTGGATCATTTTGTTTTATAAGGTTTTCAGTAACTGTGGTTTATTTTACACATACAATTAAAAAAGAAAAAGACAATCATTATATAGACTTCCAAAAAGACCCGGAACTTATTATCAAGTAAAGAGAAAGTTGTTAAAAGCTATGACATACTAGGACAAGACTAGTAAAGGAGGAAAGAGAAAGGCTTGAAAACAATCCATACAAAGCTTTCATGATGAAAGATTCAACATGAGGGCAGAAGAGTATTTTAAGACTCAGAGTGCAGTGGCTCATGCCTGTAATCCTAGTACTCTGGGAGGGTAAGGCCAATGGATTATTTGAGCTCAAGGAGTTTGAGACCAGCCTGAGCAACAGCGAGACCCTGTCTCTAAAAATAGCCAGGCATTGTGGCAGGTACTTACATTCCCAGCTACTCAGGAGGCTGAGGTAAGAGGATAACCTGAGCCCAAAAGTTTGAGGTTACTATGAGCTATGACACCACAGCACACTACCGAGAGTGACAAAATATCGCATCTCAAAAAAAAAAAAAAGAAAAAGACTCAGAGGCTACAGGGGTCCTCAAACTGCGGCCCACGGGCCACATGAGGTGGTGTGATTGTATTTGTTCCCGTTTTGTTTTTTTTTACTTCAAAATAAGGTATGTGCAGTGTGCATAGGAATTTGTTCATAGTTTGTTTTTTTTTTAAACTATAGTCCGGCCCTCCAACAGTCTGAGGGACAGTGAACTGGTCCCCTGTTTAAAAAGTTTGAGGACCCCTGGAAAATTCCTTAAGTGGAGAGATCAAATACTACAGTCAGAGGCCAAAATGCAAATGGAAAACACTAGGAGTAATGCTAACCTACCAGAGAACAAAGTCACTGGGCAACAAAAAAAAAAAATGTAAAAACAAAATTTCACAAGGGGGTTATAACTATTATGATACAAAGATAAGAGTTTTTGTTTTTAAGAGTCAGAGTTTCACTTTATCGCCCTCAGTACAGTGCTATGGGATCACAGCTCACAGCAACCTCCAGCTCTTGGGCTTAGGCGATTCTCTTGCCACAGCCTCCCGAGTAGCTGGGACTATAGGCGCCCACCACAGCGCCTGACTATTTTTTTGCTGCAGTTTTTTTTGCTGCAGTTTGGTAGGGGCCAGGTTCAAATCTACCACCCTCGGTATATGGGGCTAGCGCCCTACTCACTGAGCCACAGGAGCCACCCAAGATAAAGAGTTTTTTTTTAAAAAAGAGTTACCCTATGGCTCAACGCCTGTGGCTCAAGTGGCTAAAGCGCCAGCCACATACACCCGAGCTGGCAGGTTCAAATCCAACCTGGGCCCATCAAACAACAATAATGGCTGCAACCAAAAAAAAAAATAGCCGGGCGTTGTGGCGGGCACCTGTAGTCCCAGCTACTTGGGAGGCAGAGACAGGAGAATCGCTTGAGCCCAGGAGTTGGAGGTTGCTGTGAGCTGTCATGCCACAGCACTCTCTACCCAGGGTAACAGCTTGAGGCTCTATCTCAAAAAAAAAAAAAAAAAAAAAAAGTTACCCTAAAATAATAATCTCCATGTTCTACCTATGGAGAACATAGGGGGGAAAGTTTCAACAAATGGTAGGAATAAAGCTGGAGAACAGTTATATACTAAGATAATAACATTAAAAAGGGTTTTCTTATTCTAAACAGACCAAAATAAAGTAGGTCAAAGAACATAAAAAACAAGAAGTACAAAGAAAGATTATGAACTAGAAGAAAACTTAATGGCAACTCAGTCCTGATTTACCAATGTAATAACATTTGAAGGACATTTGAAGGAAAAAAGTAAATTAGATGACTTATAAATCTTTTAGACACAGGAAATTTGTGTACTTTAAACTATGATCTTCAGCAATTTAAAAGGAAAAAGCAACTTTAAAGAATTTCAAATTCAGTTTTCTGTCAATTCATTACAAACAATGTTAAAACTACATATACACATACAATTCTGAAAAATATTCACACTATCTAAAATTTAACATCTGAAATAATTCAACTGCCCAGCAACCAAAGAAAGAGAAGAGCAAATCCCTCTGGTGGCGGTGCCCGAAGCTCAGTGGATACGGCACCAACCATATACACTGAGGCTGGTGGGTACGGGCCCAGGCCAGCTAGAACAACAATGACAACCGCAAGAACAAAATAAAAAAGAAGCCACACACTGTGGTGGATGCCTGTAGTCCCAGCTACTTGGGAGGCTGAGGCAAGAGAATCGCTTAAGCCCAAGAGGTTGCTGTAAGGTGTGACACCAAGGCACTCTACTGAGGGCAACATAGTAAGACACTGAGAAAGAAGGAAAGAAGGAAGGAAGGGGGAAGGGGGAAGGGGGAAGGGAAGAGGAAAGGGAAGAGGAAAGGGAAGAGGAAAGGGAAGAGGAAAGGGAAAAGGAAAGGGAAAAGGAAAGGGAAAAGGAAAGGAAAAAGGAAAGGAAAAAGGAAAGGAAAAAGGAAAGGAAAGGAAAAAGGAAAGGAAAAAGGAAGGAAAGGAAAAAGGAAAGGAAAAAGGAAAGGAAAGGAAAGGAAAGGAAGAAAGAAAAGAAAGGAAAGAAAGAAAGAAAGGAAAGAAAGGAAGAAAGAAAGAAAAGGAGGAAAGGAAGGGAAAGGAGGAAAGGAAGGGAAAGGAGGAAAGGAAAAGAAAGAAAGAAAGGAAGGAAGGAAGGAAGGAAGGAAAAAAAGGTTCTATATTTTCCCGAACAGGAAAAACAAGAGTACTTTCCAAGATAGGATAATGAGTGCAGCAATACAGTGACTTTTCATTTTGTCATGTCTAGTCTGCCTACTACACGTTAAGTTCTTTTGATAGTGTAGTCCTAGTCTGGTATGTTTTTTACTTATCTATTCATTTTTAGAACATATATCTTAAATAAATGACAAGTGAATAATAACAATACCTAACAACTGGCATCAAAAATATGAAAAAGAGGGCCAGGTGTGGTGGCTCACGTCTATAATCCCAGCATTCTGGGAGGCCAAGGTGGGCAGATCACCTGAGCTCAAAGAGTTCAAAACCAGGCTGAGGAAGAGCGAGACCCTATCTTTAAAAATAGCCAGGCATTATGGCGGACACCTGTAGTCCCAGCAACTTGGAGGCTGAGGCAAGAGGATCTCTTGAGCCCAAGAGTTTGAAAGAACTATGACACAAGGCACTCTACCCAAGATGACGTGAGACTCTGTCTCAAAAAAAGAAAAAGAAAAAAGTAAAAAGACCCAGAGTAACTGCACTTAAGAGTCAGTTTTCAATGGGAAAAACATAAAGGATAGTATGGAAAAGATGGTGTCAGATATATTATATGGAAATCTTTGCCATGGGATTTTTTCTTTAAAAGTGCTTAAACTTACACTAAGTATAGTAGGTTAATCTTGCATTGTATCAGGTAAGAAATTGCTTTCAAATGTTACAAAGCAAAACCCCACATCATACAATTCTTTAATTACAATACAATTAATTACGAAAAAGAGAAGCACTACAGCCCATTTTACCTCTACTTCAAGTTCAACTACAGTGTGACCTGCAACCCTTTGTGTATGTAACATATCGCAAGAAACATGTCAGCTTACCTCATGTTCCGAAAAAAGTGCTTTCAACTGCCCCTTGGACCAATAATCCAAAGCATATGCCAAAAGCCGCATGGCGATCGTATTAATTCTCAAGAAATTTCCAACAAATACCACCTGGTTAATGTTCTGAGCACACCAAAAAAAGGTAATTAGGTTTTCATCTTAATTTCTGTTTTCTCATAAAAGCTACCCCAAACACCACAAAGTTTTTAACATCCTTTGCTAATCAAGTTTAATCCAGTTGGTCTGTGGCGTCTGTGACTACTTAAATTTGACCCCCAGACAACTCTGGACCATTGCAAAGATGCCAGAAAATGTCACAGGAGAAGAAAACAAATTAGGAAAAACATTTGTATTTTATATGATGAACAGTAACTATTATTGAATTAAAAGTTCTATACAGGTAAGTGAAAACAATAGTAAGCCCCAATCCAAAAAAAGGAAGTGACACAAACAAGCAAATTATACAAGAAATTTAACAGGAAAAAAATTCAACTTCACTAGTGACCAAAGAAAGCAAAATTTTAGACCTATTAAACTAGCAAAAATACTAATTCAAATTCCACTCACGGTATTACAAAAGTGCAGTAAAACTGATCTGTTGCTAAAATGACCTAAATTGGTACAGCCCTTGTACAAAGCATTATGGCAACACACATCAAGATTCGTAAGCATGGTCATAATTCTTTAGACCAAAAATCTCACTCCAGAGAAGCCACATATCAAGAATAAAATCTCAACAAAGAACAGTCTCACACTTAAAAATTCTTACTGCAGAGTTATTGGCAAGCAAGCAAATGCCCAGCTCTATGTGAATAATTTATAATATAAAAATACTTCAAATAAACAGCCATGAAATGTATATTTAGGTACAAAATATAAATTGGTATGTACACCAACTAAAATATCTTAAAATACATAAGCACGGGAAAAGGAACATGCAATAAAGAAAAAAGTAATATAATGATACTCAAAAGAAAAAATTCTTAACTGGTGCTGATACAGTAGCTTTTTAATTAAAAATGAGATAATCCTTTTTACCTCTGGAGGTTTCCTTTTAAGCTGCATGCTTATATTATCTATTTAAATAATAATTTAAAATAATAAAAAAAAAATTTTGATTAAAAATAAATAATAATTTTAAAAAGTATACATGGGGACAAGCCATAAAACTGCACCAACTGGATCCTAGATCCTCTTTCCCCAAGGGCAGCCCATTCTTGGTTCTTTCATAGCCCTGTACAATGCTGCTTGACCTGAATGCTACAAGGCAGCACTGTAAAGAAGCTGAAAGCACAAAGACGCAGCTCTGCAGAGGTAAAGGGTGGGCATTCCTCAGCTTCTCAGTCTTCTCCCAGCTTCAATGACTTCCTCTGGATTCCTTCTCAGGGTCTCAAGAGCTCAACAATGAAGTATGGAGTCTAGATTCAGCATCATTATCCATCATCAATGCCTGAAGTCCCCATTAGCTAGAACACTGACTACCTTCTTCCTCTCTTCCCCTACTTTCTCCACAAAAGGTATCATTTTACTCTCTAGAGACAATAGCAGTGTTTAACTTCAGTAAGAGAGGAAAAAAAGAAAATCAATAAAGATTAACCTGCATTTGAAGTTTTAACTTTGCATGAAAACAAACTCCACCCCACCTTACCACATTTAGGCACTGTTCTGAGAAGACAGACATCATATTATGTCAAGGTGGGGCCCATTTATAAGTTCAGTATTTTCAACACAGCAAATAAAGAAATCCATTCCCCTTACTTCATTAAGGGCACACATTCTTGCTATTGAGCCAATGTTGTTGGTGATGGTGATCAAAGTCGCTCTGGCAAGGTCCTCTTTAGTGACAGCCTCTCGCTTCTCCTTGCTCACCATGTTTCCAAAGCTGTGACGGGGAAAAAAAATATCATTGCTAACCCCAAAGGCAAAACAGCCCAAAAGACCTTGAATGTTACTTTACTAAGATAAAATTGGCTTTTAGGACAACACTATGAATCTTCAAACTTAACCTTATTATACAATAATGAAACATCTGCTCAAAGAGCTTCAAATAGAGCTCTCAAGCATTCTTAATGAGTAGGCAGTTTTTTCTATGGTTTGTGATGAAATCCAGCTTTGATACCAGATATATACACATTCAGTTAGTATCTTATCAACTCCACTGGAAGGCACCATTGCCCCTTCTGCAACCGGACATAGTTCCAGGAAAACATGTCTATGAACAACTCATCCCAATTGCACAGCTGTTCCACTCAGATGGTCACATTCCTGTCTGGTAAACTGCTTTAGCAGAGCAAAGCACAGACTCTGAGCTACTTGAAGTGTTTCAAATTTCTCTAGACGTACTTCAAAGTACATGACCAGCAGAATTGCTGTATTAATAACTATGACCAGAACAGAAAGCCAATGAATCAGAAAAGGAAGTTTAGGTTGCTTGTTTAGTGGATAGAAAAAAACCAAACCAAAAATTAAAACCAGAAAGTGATAACCAACAAGAGTAAATGCTATAAATACAAAAAATGAAATCTGTGGCATTTACTAAGTGCCTAAAATTAGTAAAGAAGCACGTATATAAGAGTGCCTTTATTAAAAACTGTATTTCCCCAACATACAAAAAACAGTATCTCTAAACAATCTCAGAACTAAAAGAACAATTCCTTTTACAATAGTAAAGAGATAAAATGCTTAGAAAAACATCTAACAAAAGTGTACACTGAAATCTACAAAACACTATTGAAAGAAAGCAAAAATCTAAATAAATGAATAGACATTCGTGGATAAGAAAACTTCATGTTAAGATGGCTATACTCCCCAAATTACTCAACAGATTGAATGCAATCCCTATCAAAATCCCAGCTGTCTTTTTCGTAGACGTTGCCAAGCTGGTCCTAAAATTCATACGGAAACTCAAGGACCCAGAATAGCCAAAACAATCCTGAAAAAGAAGGACAAGTTGGAGGACTCACACTTCCCACTTTCAAAACTTTTAATACAAAGCTGCAGTAATACAAAGCTGCAATATGGTGGTGTCATAAGGACAGAAATATAGATCAAAGGAACAGATTTCAGAGCCCCAAAATAAACCCAAACAGATATGGTCAAGTAATTTGTTGACAAAGGGGCCAAGAGAATTAAATAGGAAAAGGACAGTCACTAAAGAATGATTTTGAACCTCTACCTCAGACCACAGGCAAAAATTAACTCAACATGGATCACAGACATAGATGGAAGAGGTAAAAGTCTAAAACTTTAGAAAATAAAAAGTAATTCTTCATGATCTTAGTTAGGTGGTGATTTCTTATGTATGACACCAAAAGCACAATAAAGAGAAAATAGAGAATTCTCATTTTCTGGAGGTTCCCATATATACAAGCTAAATAGAATTAAGAACTTTTATTTAAAAAAAATAAAGATAAGGCTTGGTGCCCACAGCACAGTGGTTATGGCACAAGCCACATACACCCAGGCTGGTGGGTTCGAACCTGGCCTAAGCCAGCTAAAACAACGACAACTGCAACAACAAAAATAGTTTGGCATTGTGGGCGAGCGCCTGTAGTCTGAGCTACTTGGGAGGCTGAGACATGAGAATCGCTTAAGCCCAAGAGTTTAAGTTGTGACACCATGGCACTCTACCAAGGGCTACATAGTGAAACTATTAGGTTGTTTCAAAAGTTTTGTCCGTTTTAATGTAATGTGTTTTTGTAGCTCCGTATCTCAATAAATATTTATTCTACTGTGTCGTGGTATATATTGATCGATGGAGAATTTTGTACTCTATACATTGATGCTGTTTATTTTTTTCTACTTTTAATTTTTTTATTCTTTTCAGTCTATTCCTATATGATGTCATT